>PVKM010003776.1:0-55595 GCA_004027735.1 Carollia perspicillata
GGGGGGAAAGAGGACAGCACAGTCCCAGTTTCACGTACGGCTTTCCTAGAGTCGCACCAGAACTAACGGCCTTGTCCTAAGAAGGGCATGGATGGCTCATGAAGAAAAAACCAAGATGTTTTTCCAGGAAACTTTTATTTAAGTGCCAAGTAGGTCTTATATGTCGTTTGACTAGGCAGCTGCCTTCTAGGCTCCAAAACTTCTAGAACAGTCATCCCTTTGTCTCACACCCTGCAGGAGCACCACACATGATCCCCATCATCCCTGCTCCGTGTTCCATTAGGGAACCCAGTGAGGAGAGGCTCCTGCCTGAGTTTGAATCCCAGCTTCAAGCCTGTAACTTGGGGATGACAAATTACTAAACCTCTCAAGGGCGCAGATTCCTCACTTGCAAAAGGAGGATAACAATGGTGTCTTCCTCGTGAGGGTGATGACTACACAAGATATCCCTTAGTGTAGTTTCTGGCACATGGTAAGAGCTCTGTAAATCTAAGCTGCTGTTATTATAATGTGTATTGTTGTTACTGCACGGCTAGAAAAGGAATTAATGGGAAAATATCCCTGAGAGGATAACGTATTTCTGTCACCATTAAAGGGAGGATCCTGGTTGCTTAAAGTTGAGAAAATTGGAAAGTGGGGGGACGTCCAAAGTAGAGGTGGGGCAGAGGAGAAAGACCTTTATGTGCCTTCTCATGCTCTTTTTCTTTTTCTTCTTTTTTTCTTAGTGGTCACTTCTTTTCCCACCCTCCAATTAAATAGAATTTATACTATCTTTTTCACTATTTGACTTTTGCAGTTAGGTCCTTTCTTGTGTTTGACTCATCCTAACCCACCTATTCTGGGACAGCATCTGAAACACCTTAGGCCTCCAGAAATGTTTGTTGGATGACTGATTTTTACATTTTAAAAGTCAAAAACCACTTTACTTTTGTTTAGTAGAAAAGTTAGTATCACCTACTATATTGTACAATAGGTGCTTACCGAATGATTTTTAGAACCCTGGTTAAAATCATAGTAGGTGGCGAAATTTAAAATGAAATTTCCCCAGCTTTAGGACTAGTATGGGTATCCAGCCACTTAAGCACATAGAAGAAAGCCTTGTGTAGTTCTTGAGCATTCCTTTTTGCTTTTTAATTGGGTGGAATTTAATTTACACCCCTACCCAGTCCCACTTGATGGCTAGTGAAATCATAAGCCTCTTAGAAGAATACAATTCAAACTTCAGGGCTCTTGGAGAGCACTGGGATAGTTGAAAAGCTTGTGATTCCCTCTGTTCCTAAAGTTTCAGCCAGCAAAATTACCTAGAATATGAATATCATCCAGTGTTCAGGACTTTGATTGTATAGCGCCTTCCGTAGACCCCTCCCTCCCCCCGCTGTTCTTCCTGCCTTTCGTGAATGCTGCCTTATGTGACTTTTCCCTCTGGCTGGGTTTTATTGGCAGCTGTGTATTTTAATATGATCGCTTACACTACGCAGATATAAATTACTTTTTGGTACACTCAGTGAAAGTAATGATCTTTTAAAAAATTCACAGATTACTGATTCCATGATCATGGTGATATACTAGAGGTACCTGTTTATTTGTATGTTGATATTTAAAATATATAGACAGTATGCTAAGGACAGCTTTATTAATTTTCTTTATAAGCACTATAATATAATAGTTCATTTTTCCATACATAGCCTCCAGTTATCTCCTTGATTCTTGATAATAGCCACAATCCATTTTTCATTTTTATTACCTACCAGTTAATTACACTAATAGGTTTGCTTTGCATTTCTACATGATTTTCACTAGACAAAATGGCAAGTGTTAACTCTTACAGCTTTTTAGTTGTAAGCATTTAAGGCTTTTTAATCAGAAATTAGCAAAGAAAATAGATTTGTAAAAATTTTACATAAATATGCTTGCTAGCCTCAAAATTCCGGAATACTACTTCTAACTTTTACTTTTTTAGAAAAGAAGAGGCTTATTTGGGACCAATAAATTCTGTCAGGTAAGGAATATTAGTAGCTAGAGCTACATGGTAGGGTTTTTTTCTTTTAAGACAAAAGCATTTTCAGCATTATTTACCAATGAATCTCAGTCTTCTCAATCCACAGACAGCTTTGTTGTGCAGTGTGAACTAACATGAGCTAATCTAATTTGAGTATTTAAGGAGGAATTTGTTCATCTAAAAGTGATATAAACATCTTAATCAAAATGGTTTAAAACATTCATTTTTAATCAAATGTGTATGAAATGTCAAGTGAATTTTTAAAAATAAGAATTTGTTGAATAATTGCAAAACCTGAAAAGATTTTTCCAAGTGTTCTATACGTGAAATTATCATTATATATAGTTTGACTACACTAAATTGAATCACTTGCATCTATCACCATTTATCACATTTTAGGATTTATGAGACTGTTTTAATTTATCTTGAATGTTTTATTCATCCTGAAAATTGATGATTGAATAAAATAATTACCATTGATTTAGTTATACATATCTCATTATGATTATAGGGAACTGACCTTGCTTTAATGAAGCAAAAAATATGAGCTAATATAAATTTACATCATAGTTATTTTCATCTAACGTTTAGAGTATTGTAGGAATAAGGAAAATATTCAGGTTTTTACCACTATATAGTTTAAAGAGAGAGAGAAATCTGAAAACATTTTCTGTGTCCTTGCTGAGCCTGGATCCCAATGAAATAACTCAGGTATTTGTAATTATGGCACCAGATAGAAAACACACAAGACATCACCTCGATGGTCAGGTTCAAGGTATCAGATGATCCAGCAAGTGGAACATTTCTTTTTTATACCACGTCTTCCAACTGAATCACGTTCCCCAAAGGATGGATAAGAAATAAAATTATAATCCTGGCTGATGCAGTTCAGTGGATTGAGTGCCGGCTTGTGAATTAAAGGATCGCCGGTTCGATTCCCAGTCAGAGCACATACCTGGGTTGCGGGCCGTGTCCCCAGTGGGGGGGTGTGCACGAGACAGACAACCACACATTGATGTTTCTCTCCCTCTCTCCCTCCTTTCCCATCTCTCTAAAAATAAATAAATAAAATCTTAAAAAAAGAAACACAATAATAGAATTCTATGAGAAGCAACAGAGAAAGATAAAAGAGACTTAGGCAAGGAAAAACAAGTGGATGGTTTCCTGAAATACTACCTATGAGGAAAAAAGAGAATCAAGTGGAAAATAGAAAAAGTCTCTTCTAAGTGAGAAACATGGAGGGTGAAATTTTTACATGGCAGGTGACTAGGGATGGGGTAAAAGGCTGTATTTACTTAGTTGATTTTAAGGGTACAAGTAGGATTATGTATATAAAGTGGAGAAGCCAGTTCTGGGTAGAGTTTCTTGAAGGAACCACCTCAGTGTGCTCTTCAGGGAACAGCTGGCTGGGAGCTTGTCTGCCTCTGTCGTTGGAGGGCTCAGCCACCTTTCAAGACAGAGCTTTCAGCGCCGGGCACGTAAACGGAACTGTTTAGGCTGATGTGCGAACATGAGATTGAAGTAGAAAAAATTTGTATCAGGAGTTACTTTTTAAATCATGTAGGCAACTAATTTCAGAAATTTAAAAGGCACATGTATATTCAAGAGTTAAGTTGGAGCTGTCAACAAATATCTGGTTTACTAAAACTTTAAAAAACTTTAGATGATGAAAGTTTTCATTTTTAATGTTAATGTTTAATATATTTTTTGAAATGAGTAATAGGAAAGCATATACTTTAGAACTGTGATTTTATAATTGTTGCTATGTTTTTAAAAGTTGATTTTCATTTGATTTAAGGGAAAATATTAACTGAATAATAACACAATAGTATATGAATGTCACAAAAATAACGAAAGTGGCATATGAAAACTGGTATTTGAGAATATCCATATAGTTTTAATCCATGTCATTCACCCCTCTTTAGAGCCTGAGAACAGAAATAGAATGTCTCAAGTAAGTGCTCTTGTTTTTTAACTTTGTAGAGCAGTGTCGTTTCTGCATCCCGCCAACATGGGTAGGCTATTTTATTTCCTGTCCGAACTGATTTTCCTTTTTTAGTAACAATCAGAAAGTGTAGTTTCTTGTTTTACAAATGAATGAATGAGACTTACGTGTATGCGTTTGTGAGTAAACTAAGAAAGGGAATAGGGTTTTTCTTACATTTTGAGAGTTCCTTTGCCTGTAGAGGCTTGTTGTTGTTTTTTTATTTTCATTAAATAAAATTTAATGTAATCAGTTATTACTTTGGACAAAATAAATCCCCAGGTTTATTTTACACTTGGTAGTTAAACATAATACTCTTAACAATTTTTTCTCTTTTACTTTTTAAATTTTTATAGATAAAATGGACTTTGGGGGAGTTTGTATAACTCTGTGTCTTTTAAAACATGTATAGATTTGTGTCACGACCCCTACAAGCAGGTTATAGAATCGTTCTATGCACATAGATTACATTTTGAGAAACCCTGTTCACTTTCTTAGTTTACTCACAAACGCACACACTTGAGTCTTATTCACTCATTTGTAAAACAAGAAACTACACTTTCTGATTGTTACTAAAAAAGGAAAATCACTTTGGACAGGAAATAAAATAGCCTACCCATGTTGGCGGGATGCAGAAACGACACTGCTCTACAAAGTTAAAAAACAAGAGCACTTACTTGAGACATTCTATTTCTGTTCTCAGGCTCTAAAAAAAGGCTGAATGACATGGATTAAAACTATATGGATATTCTCAATATTCCTCTTCGAAAATTTTAAAGTGTCCCAAATCCTATATTTTCCTCTCTTCGAAATTTTAAAGTGTCCCAAACCACAAAACTGTTTTTTAGAGTGACAGTAGTCTGTCATCTTTCTTAAACTTGTAGCAAAAAATAGGTCACTTTACTGTTCAGTAATTTTTTAATCCATCCTTCTTTCTACTGTATTTAAATTTTTCTAATTGCTAATTTTGCACTTTGTTGACTTATACTCCTGGCCAGGGATAGTCTTTATTTTTTCTCTCTACCAAATATCAACTGACCCAGTCCTAAGCTCGAACCTCAGGAGATTTCCTAGACGATGGTGTCAGTTCATGTTCCATCTGTTCATAAGTTATGCTTTGTTCACCATCCACATTGTTTTTGAACTGCCAGTTGTCCGTTGTTAATGCTGGAGATTATTATCTGGCGCACACAAGAGAATCACTGCTGTGTCTCTTAGTATAGGCCTTGCAAATTGTGTTTTTTCTTTTCCCAAGTATTTTCATGGCTTTGAGCCATACTTTTTCTATGGTTGAGTACTTTAATCACTATACTGAACATGCATGGTATATGCAAACCAAAGGGAGGAAAGTCACAAGTTATAAGTCAAAAAACTTTACTTGGTCAATATGTAAACAAGGGTTGCATATCAACCAATCTGTTATGGGCATTTGAGTGTACAATTTTGAATTCATTTCAACTAGAATGAATTTCATCTATGGTATGTGAAAAGTAATAAATGTATTTTCAAGTAAGAACCCACATTTTCTGGGTTGTGATATGAGCCTGAAATTTATGGTGTTGGTCATAAATCAAATTTAGGAAACTTATATATGCCTGTAATAATTGTCACTGAGGCCATTTCAGACTATCATACATATTTTCACATCGTTTAGGGCAAACATTAATAAGTTAATTTTATCCTTGACCTTTGGACCTTAAGTTTTCTTGTTTTGTGACTCTTTCAAGGTTTTTCAAGGCTCCTTCTATAGGTATGATTTCTTGGGGCATTGGGTTCTCCTATGATTTGTGTTACGATTTCAAAGCCATCTTTTGGTTTTGGTTTTCAATTTCTGGAAACAAATACATACTATTGAATGAGATTCTTTATTATTCTTGCCTGGGAATGAAAAGTTAAAGCCTTAAGGAACAATACAGCTGCTTTTACGTGTTCAAACTATTATCTATCCTTTGAAGTTATGAATTGACTGTTTTATCATTTGCTCTTCAGATGGATCCTGTGCAAAAAGCAGTCATTAACCACACATTTGGAGTGTCCATTCCTCCAAAGAAGAAACAAGTTATTTCTTGTAATGTCTGTCAGCTTCGCTTTAACTCGGATGTGAGTATCCCCTTTTCATTGCTCTCTGCAGTCTGTCAAACTGCAAGTCTGGTTGTTCTGAATATACACATCTCTCCACATCTGCGTACTCTGCAGCAGCCGCTCCTCTTGGTGGGCCACTTACTTCATCCTGCCAGATTTCTGAGGGGTTTTCATTCAACACTAGAAAGTTGAGCAACAGAGTGCCCAACACCAGAAAAAAATCAAGGCTTTCTCTCTGTAGTCAGTCTTACCCAGACCATTTTACACTTAGTTTCACCAATTATATTTACTTTTGAGGAATACTTAAATAGCGGAAAATATTTTTTTAAAGTTTAAAATGCAGTGGAAGCATGAAAAAATTAAAATGCAATGACTGCTGAAGAAAACCATTATTATTACTCTGGATAAGGGTCACATTGCGTGTGTGTGCCAAATCCTATTAAATACCTGAGAAAATAAATCACTCTACAATTTGTGTTTTCCCAGACATGGAACTACAGAGAAAGGTTTATAAATTATTTTATCTGGCCTAGCCTAATTATCCTGTTTAAAAAAATAAGAAAAAAGTACAAATTAGTCTTCTGCGAAAGCAGATTTTAAAATTGAAGATAAAATAACATTAAATCAAAATATGTAATATTAGAATGTTTATAATAATGCCCAATTACTAAGTAAAGCCAGTGACCAATGCAAATCTGAATCTGGAGATTGTATGTTATATATGATACTTCTTGAGTTACTCTACCCTGGAGGCCATTTTGCAGAGAAGAGAGTGTGTTTCAAGATTCCTGTTTATTGGAAGTGCTAAAATAATAAATACTCTCTATACTACTGTATAATTGCACTTACATAACTTTCTGCAAAAGACAAAACCAAGGAGACAGAAATCAGACCTGTGGTGAGCAGGGACCGCAGGTGGGGTCGGGGCACCGAGGGCAGAAGGGCGTGGAAGAGCTCCCTGAGTGCACATCTTCAGCGTTGTGGTGGTTACATAGCGGCTTTTGTTTTTCAAAACTCACAAAACCCAGTACCTAAAAAGGAATTTTACTCTGTGCAAAGTAGAACTCAGTAAACCTGACTAGAAAAAAATCAGTAAGTTAAGAAACATGAAATATTTTGTAAATAGAAGGCTAATTAGTTAGAGACATAACTACTAGAGATCTATTAAGATACGGTATTACTATTAAATTTAAGGTGTAATAATTAAAGGACTTTTGCAAGAAAAGATAGAATAATAAATATGGAAATAGATCCAAATATATTTAATAGCCTTGCATAGTTATTATCCAAATTTCTACATTCAAACAAAGAAATTAAATTTCTGTAACTTCATGACTGAAACATGAAAATATTCACTAGTTAACTGACTCCTTGTGAAATGAATGCCCCCTGAAGACATGCTTCGTATTCAGTGCTCGCATTCCCAGTGCAGGAATGCTGGGTGTTGAAAATATAACACAGTGCAGGAGATTGCAAAGTGAGTCTGTGTGAATGTTGCAACACAGGCCAACTTGCGTGAAGTCTGTGAACATCATGTTAGGGAACTAACTGCTCTATACACAGCCACCAGCAACCGAGGCTCTCAAGTTAATTTAAGGAGAGAAGAGTAACAGGGTTAATAAATAATAGAGGCTTTGGGCAATTATCAATTCCTTGAATTAAAAAAAATAATAATAGCCCTTGCTGAGTGGCTCAGTTGGTTGAAGCATCATCCCATACATCAAAAGGTTGCAGGTTCAGGCTCCAATCAGGGCACATGCCTGGGTTGCAGGTTGGATCCCTGGTGGGGGGCGCATATAGGAGGCAACCAATTGATGTTTCTCTCTCACAATGATGTTTCTCTCTGTATATGTATATGTATATGTATGTGTATGTGTACACACATGTGTATATACATACACATGTGTGTATATACATATGTGTATGTGCGTATATGGTATACATTTGTGTGTGTATACATATATATTGATGTTTCTCTCTCACAATGATGTTTATTTCTCTCTCTATACATACATATATTATATATATATATATATAATATATATATATATATTTCCACCCCCTCCTCTCTGCAAAATGAAAAAGCAAATCCTCTGGTCCAGACTTAAAAAATAAATAATAACAACAACATATATTTACATGGCTCAAAAAGCAAATTAATTTTAAGGGATACGTTGGAAAATCTTGTTCCGTCCCATTCCCCATCCTCCCACCCGTCTTGCTATCCCTGTCGATCTGCAACCACTTCAGTATTCCTTGCATATCTTTCCTGAGTTTGATTATGCAAATATAACCAAGTGTGAATATATGCGTATATTCTTCTTTCCTCCCTTTTCTACATAAAAGGTAGAGCACTATTCACACTTTTTTTTAAAAAAAAGATTATTTATTTATTTTTTAGAGAGAGAGGAAGGGAGGGAGAAAGAAAGGGAGAGAAACGTCAATGTGTGGTTGCCTCTCACATGGCCTCCTACTAGGGACCCGACCCACAACCCAGGCATGTGCCCCGACTGGGAATCAAACCACCGACCCTTTGGTTCATAGCCCGCGCTCAACCCACTGAGCCACACCAGCCAGGGCACTATTCACACTTTTTATCTGCCTTGCATTTTTTACATAACAATATATCCTGCAGTTTTCCTCATCGATGCATAAAGAGCTTCATTACCGTTTATTTACAGATGTGCTAGGCTAAGATGTTCACATTCTAATCTCTGGAACCTTTCACCATGTGCCCTAATATGCCAGAGGAGAATTACGTTAATAAATGGAATTAAGGGTGCCAGTCAACTGACCTTAAAATATTTTATCCTGGATAATCCTGTGGGCCCGAGGGTCCTTAAAAGTAGAAAGGGGAGGCAAAAGAAAAGGTTAGAGTGATGTGATGTGATGTTACGTGATGTGATGTGACGTGACGTGATGTGATGTGACGAGATGTAAGAACAGCTCTACTGGCCATTGTGGGCTTTGATGGTGAAAACAGAGACCATGAGCCATGAACTGTGGGCACCCTCTAGACGCTGGAAAATCAAGGACACTGATTTTCCCCTAGAGCCTCCAAAAGAGAACACAGTCCTCCAGACATATTAAGATAATAAATGTGTGTCATTTAAGCCAGTAAGTTTGGGATAATTGCTCAGCAGCGATAGAAGTCTACATGTGCATATTCCATAGTTTATTTGACTAGTGTTATTGGGTGGACACTTAGGTCATTTACAAACTTTTGGAATTACATAGATTTTTATAGTTGACAAATGACAGATCTATGACATAAGTTCAGTCTCTTGCTTCTAAATCTACAGCTCTCTTCCTATTTTATTATGTTGCCTCACATAATGACTTTACTCGCTTTCTTTGCATTTATTGAGCTTTTATTTTATCCCATAATAGGCTCCAGAGACCAGCAGCAAATTTCCTAAAAAAGAGTGTGAGTGAAAGCATCTAAGTTTTACCCTTATTAGATAGATCCTCCCAGAACCTGTCCCAGGTCTTCGGCTCTATATTTTTATTATTCTGTACAGAGAGAGACCATGAGGTATGGAACACTAGGTTAAGAGAACCTGAGTATGATTTGAGCTCTAAGTCTTACCTTGATAAACCACTTCACCAGTGTGGACCGCAGGTTCCTCGTCTATGATATAACTGAAAACGGACTATATGATCTTCAGAGGACCTGTCCATTTCTATGATTAAATATCATTTGCATGGCAATTCTGTTAGAAGAACAGGGTATAAACACCCTCACTTCATGGGTGGAACAGTTAAGACCAAGAAAGAATGATTGCAAGTTTTATTTTTTTGTTTGCGTCATGGGTTGGCCAGGGGTGGGGATCGGGGGTGGTTTGCCAGTCTTCTTTCTGTGCCCCAGGATTGCTCTGGGGTGGGTTCACTGTTGACTCGAGCTTCATTCCATGCAGTGATTTTCTTTGTAGTTGCTGACAGGCACATGGGCAAATGTACACATGTGAGCATGTGAACACCAGCTTCCTTGTTGCCCACTCAGAAGCTCTGTTGATAATGGAGAAAGAAAGAAAAATTTTGACTCACACTTAGGCTCTGGGCAGTAAAGCCACATATTCCGGATGGCAAATCCACAAGAGTGACGTATACATGTTTTCTGTGTTTAGTAATGGTGGCCTACTTGCATAACGAAGCTCCAAGACAGAGCATTTTTTATCTGGGGGCAAGTGTGTTATTTTATAATTACCCTATTTACATCCTAATGTAAGAATTAGAAGATGCTCATTTTTGCTCCTTTAATAACATTCTAAACCAGCCTGGGATTGAATTGCCTTCACTCTTCAGTGTAGAAAATATGGTTACTGAAAATCTGGAAGGCAGATTTGCACGGTAAACAGACCACACTCTGCAGTTTTCCATTACCCATATAAAATTTACCGGGGCAGGATTCGTGCATTAAAATTCGATGTGACCCAGTTTAAGTGTCCCATAGTAGCCCCCTTTGTCCAGCTTTTATCCTCTCTGTAGAACTCCAGGGTTGCAAAGCAAAAGGCTACAGCTTTATTTACACAATACAGTGTTATGCAAATGAGCAAGCATTAATCATAAGCGTTTCCCAAATGAACCTTTACAAATTAACACCATTATCTTTGCCAGAGGCCAGGCATTGCAGTCCAGGAAGAATATATCTTTCCAGCTGAGCCGCAGACACTTGCACAAATGTGTGCAGCACATGAGTCCCTGGGTTCTTCTTAGACCCTTGGTCACCCACCCCGACGTGGTTTGAGCTGAGCACTGCAGGAGCTCACCCCACGCCTGAGTGCCCCTCTCCTCGCCAAGGAATGAATGAGTGCACTGCAACTGTGTTATCGGAAATTGATAAGCCTGACTCCGAATTTTTACTCTTTTGCTGGGAAATACATTTCTAGTGTTAAGCCTTTCTAGAAAAACGGGTCTTCTATACTGTTCTATAGTTGATTTTAAATAAAACTCAAAATTAGTAGGCTTTCAGTTTTTATACAACAATACTGGAAACTAGCCCTAACATAAGCCTTTAAAATATTTTTCAGGCTAACATTTCTCTTTTTGGCTAGGTTTTAAGTTGGCAGATCTCAAATAATTTCTAATTTGCATATTAATTTCAAGTCCTTGGAGAAGAGTAGCAGAAGGATAAAGGAAACTGATCGTTAAACAGATTCTTACACAAAATCAGGACAATCTGATTCTCTTAAATATTTAAAAATAGAAATGATCTATTTATTATTATCATCATCATCGTCATTATCACCATCATCATCACAGTACAGTTAATCATAAATACCCATAATACATGACTGAGTCCTTTATGCTTTATAGACAAACTGGGATGAAAGCATAATGATACTGTAATTCAGGAATTGACCCCGGAATTTTGACACTCAGCATTAATACCACAATTGAACAAGTATGAGATGCGGTGTCCCTAATTGGTGACTCCACAGACTTAAATTTACAGTGTTACCTTGCGAATAGCATTATAAACTTCAAATCACTTATAGTTTATATTTTCTTTATTTTATCTTACTTTGTGGTTCCTCTGGGTTTTTACTTCTGTTGTGCTTTTCAATGTCTGTGTTTTGGTTTTTGATCATCCAATATCTCTAGCTCTCATTTTAGCTTGCCGTTCTTTTTACTGTGTTCTCTTCCCTCACATTTCCGGACATAAGGAGATGACCTGATGCCATTTCATTGATTTACGTTAGACTGATTAAGCACACATGGACAGGAAAGGAAAGGTTTTCTTAGAATTTAAAATGGCAGAGGGACCCACCATTTGTATGAACATTCTGTGGGTGACCTGACTCTCTCTCCTATTCTTTCCTATAAATCTCTCTGAAATTTTAGAAAGTGAAATTGTTCAGCAGTCACCTCCAGTTCCCATGTGACTACATCAGCGTGTAATTGCTATGTCTGCAGTACCATTTCCCTGTGCCTTTTGCATCTTTGTCATGTTAGTAGTTTTCATTTGGGTGAGGTTATTTAAGTGTCTCCCCCTGGGTCTGTCAGTCTGTCTGTTTCTCTCTCTCTCTCTCTCTCTCTCTCTCTCTCTCTTAGTTTTAAACTTATGCCTACTTCCTGACTTCTTTATGCAGTTCATATAATACAAATTCCCTGTCTTGTGTAAACGAACTGCCCCATCCACCATCTGCCATTAGTGCAATTTGAAATTGCATTAGTGCAATTTCAGTTAGAGGCCCTGGCATTCTCTGTCATCCAGCAGAGGTCTCAGCAGTCATGAGATTAGGGAGAAAGCCACAACTTCGGGTCCCACACAAATGCTCTTTTCCGTGTCCTTGGCTGACCCTCCATTTCCTTTGACCACTAATACTTAATACCATCTCTCCACCAGCTGCTGCGTTACGAGGCAGCAAGTCCCTGCAGCAGCTGTGTTTCCTTCCCTGGGAAGTCAGAGCAGCCAGGAAACAGGAGCCACTAGATGCCACATTCGGAGATGTCCCTTGCAGCAAAAGCAGGAAAGGCACTCAGCTGCAAGGGCGCATGCTTGCATCTTCTGAAGGATCAAGCTTTTCATTTTTCATCATGTGACATTCTTCTAAGGGATTCTGTGTTTTGCTATTGGCTGCCTAGTGCCTGCTTTTAACTCTAGAAATCTATCCACAAGTTACCAGTGTTCCTCTTTCCTTGTCAAAACACATTCTCTTCCAGGAGATCATCAGATTACTCCTTCCTATCTTCTCTCCTTTATCTTCTCTTCTCCTCTAGCTCTTTCTGGGACGTTTGTAGCATCTTGATTAAGTGGGTTGTTTTTTGTTTTTTTGTTTTTTAATTTCTTTAGGTTAATAACTGGATTCATTGCTTTAAATTAAGAGGTACTTCCCTTTGAGGGGGGATACCTTTTGAGTATATATTTTTAAATATTTTATTTTTTATTTCTAGAGAGGGGGAAGGGAGGGAATAAGAGAGAGAAAGAAACATCAATTGGTTGCCTCTCACATGCACCTTGACCACGGACTGAATGAGCAACCCAGGCATGTGCCCTGACTGGGAATTGAACCACAAGCTTTCACTTTGTGGCATGATACTCAACCAGCTGAGCCACACCAGTCAGGGCAAGCATATATTGTTTGAAACTCTAACCAATGTACTGTTTTCAAAAACTGAGTTTATCCTGTATATCCTGAATTTTCAGACATCACATTTGATAACTGATATGTCGAAGAAAACTTTGACCCTCCCTATAACACCATGATCAGATCTACATATATTACTTCTATGCATTAACTCCTGCCTCCTCTCACATGTATCCATCTAGTCATTGCCTGCCACCCATGAACATCTACTCTGTTTCTCTTGGAGCCCATGAGCAGATAGCAGCTCCTTAAACAACCTCTCGATTAATTTATAATATATTTATATTTATATGATCATATGTAAATTATATATATAATTGTGTGTGAATAAGTATATATTGATTTGTTGGGGATTTTTTAGAAAAATACTTGGTGCTGATAAAATGTGAGAGGTAGAGTTTTGAGAATACCGGCACCTAGCCCGCCAGGTGGCTCCTGTGCTAGTAGTGGTCTCCCTTTTAGAAACGGAATAAGCCACGAAAGTTGGTCCTCCGGGACGGGGAAAGTAAGTGAGTTTATCATGAGGCGGTTGGGAGGAAACCACAGTTAAACTGAATTCAGCAGCTGATAATTAAATGAAGAGATTCCGCAGTGATAATAATCTCATTGGTGAATTCGAAACTCAAAAGCTAGTTGTAAAGTCTACATCTGCTGTTAAGCAGTACTAATGATTAGACAAGTGAATAATCTTATAAGTTTAAAAATCCAATGGATTCTATCAAGAAGATAAGTACTGAAGAAGGTAGGGATCAGTAACATCAAATGGAAATCTAGAAAGTGATAGGGTGCTTTCATCAAACATTTTATATTTTTCCCATAAATAAGACTATTCCTATTGATTCTTAGGTATGGAAGGTAGTGAAGCAGATAGGAGGTAATTAAAAGCATAAATCTCAGGAGCTTGGGAAGGTAATTCTCTGCTTTGCAGACAGAGATGACAAAATGATGAACATTTTTTGCTTCGATGTGACAGAAATATAGCGTGGTTACAGGGAGTGGGAACACACCGCACTGAAAGTTTTCTTCAAAAGTTGCTGTATAACAAAGGTCTTAAAAAGTTTAGTCATGTTTTCTTAAAGCATATATGTTACTTATTAAATTAAAAATTTTTAAAACTTGCTCCAAAGCAGCACTTTATATTACAAAAAGTTCTTAGCCATACCGTATTCGAAAGGGGTCTCTGGATAATTTAGGGCTGATTTTAAATTCATCACTAAAAAAAAGAGAAGACTAGGATAAAAGAGAAGTTTTTTAAATGTGGGCTTTAGAACTTAAAAGACTCATTAGATCCTGCGTTTAACTAGTGGGGAAATTATACAATACATTTCAATATTTCCCTGGCTTTTCTTAAAATGTGTAGATGTTTTGCATGACATGTTACTTTAGCTATTTATATGTATTTAATACTATTCAAAGTTAGAATGATCAGCCTAGTAATGGTATTCTGAAGAACAGTAAACACGAATGTTACAAAGACAGGACCTGAACCCGTCCCCACACGTGAGCAAAACCATCAGGCGTCCACAACTCACCGCTGCTGCTGCAAGCTCTGGTGTGTTTCCACTCAGTACAGCTTTGCTGATCAAACGTTAGTGACCCCTTTAAAAAATATGGCGGGTGGGCCATCTTTTTTCCTGTGTAAAATTCCATACCTCTTGTAGGAGGAAGTGAAAGATTCCTGAAAGGATTTTCAAGTCATTTTGTTGGATTTTGTCATCTAAAAGTTGCCTTGCCACTCAGGAGTTAGGGAAAGACTGTTGAAAGTTTGTGAGTTTTCCCTCTTTGTTTGCTGTGCATTGCTTTAGTTAAGACTGGTTGTAGAATCCTTACCAATAAGATGAAGTTTCACTCAGTTTTTGTGATTTAGGATTCTTTAGCTAAAATTGTATTCAACGTATAATTAGATATGAAGTAGAATTTCTAGGCTGAATACCTATAGGTTCCCTAACTGATTAGTTGCTGGTTTAAAGTTTATATTCAGGCTTTATTTAGGACATGTTTGGTTTCCCATAGCTTGTCTTCTCTTTGCTTCAGTGAACAGTTGACTATAATTTTCATAACCTTTCCAACAAGGAAAAAAAGGTATTACTTACTCAAGACAGAAGCAAAACAAAACAAAGCAAAAACTCTTCATGCAAAAGTAGTCTTGTCTATTCCATTGCTTTCAAACGAGTGGCTGATTTCATAGAGTACAGAAAAACCGGCAAAAGACAGCTTAGGTACTTCTGTCTCTCAAGCAATTCTTCGAAGAAGTGACAGCATTTGCCCTGGAGGCCAAAGACCCTTAGATGTGGTGGGTCAGCGTAAAGAGCAGTTTTGGGGGGAAACCTGAAGGGCCATAAGAAACTCAATGACACATGACTGGGGAGGGGGTGTGAGAATAGCATATGCGGAAGTATTCTCACCAGTTTTAAAATGTCAGGCTAGAAAGACTTTGTAGGAAAACAGTGTTGCTAGTTAACGTGAGCTCTTTAAGGAGAGTAAAGAAGCAGTGAAGCTGACCAGAGACTGCACAGTGTCCATCTAGCTCCTGCCAAGAAAGGAAGACTCACGAAATGGAAGAGAAGTTCCCTACTCTCATAGACCTGGTTATCACCCTAGAGAAATAGAACTAATACACTTAGAAACACTGCTGAACTATACGATGTTAACCAAAAGGTAATATCCGCTTGGAAAAGGAGACAGCACACAAGCTAGAATAACAATCACAAGTGGAAAGCTAGCCTTGATGGGTACCTGTTCTTTCCTTCTGCCAGGCTCTAAACCAGATACTCTCCACATACGTTACCTCTGTATTTTCAGAGATTCATGGAAGAGGTGAAACCAAGGGAGAGACTTGAGAGACAATCAGGATTTGAAGGAGAGAAAATTGAGGAATTACTAAAAACTAGAGATAAAATAGATGGGGCTCCTTTGAGGATGTTGTCCATGGATAGGCTGCAAGGAGGTCCATGAACCCCCCAAATTATGTAAAATTTTGTCTGTCTGCACATGATCAGTTAAGATGATCTCTTAAAGGTGACCGAATCTTCTCTTCTCTCAAAGTGAATATTCCACAGCTCCACTGGTGATATTTCAGGATTTAGTCATTTTTAGTAATGGGTATTATTACATCTTACCTAAATCTTAGAGAGAGAAAGAGAGAGGAAGGAAGGAAGGAAAAAGGGAAGAGAAAAGACAAAAGCCTTGTACTTTTTTGTCACTTTAGTTCTGTCTTCTAGGGCACATGGAGAGCAAATGTTGTATTCACTACTCAGAAAATAGATCTGATGAACAGGGACTCCCCAGAATACATGACTTTGTTAGGGTTGTGCTTTGGGGAGGTAGATAACATGATTTAATTTGTGTTTCCTTCAGATATAAAATATATTTTAGCTCTTACAAGTAATGATTGTATTACTGTATCAGTGATACATACCTGACATATCTGACTCCTAAACTAGATCATTTTTAGCATCTCTTCCAGAAGACACAGTCACTTTCAGAAAAATTGTGAAATTACATGAATAATAATAATAACCAGATAAGAAACTTAGACACTGTTTTAAGATTTGAATATATTAATACTTAATATTATAATACAAAAAAGGAAAAAAGTACAGGCTAAATCCTTTCGATTACATTAATATATGTGTAAATGAGAAAAAACTTAAACCTACATATTAATCTATTACAATAATGAATAATAATGTTATAGCAACAAATAAGTGAATTTTAATAAAATCAAAATTACACGTAAGATACAATTTACATATCTACTAAATTATACCACAGATATTTTATTTTCTTCTCTGTTCCTTAGTTTATTTTTTTTAAATATTTTATTTATTTATTTCTAGAGAGAGGGGAAGGGAAGGAGAAAGAGAGGGAGAGAAACATCAATGTGTGGTTACCTCTCACATGGTCCCCACTGGGGACCTGGCCTGCAACCCAGGCATGTGCCCTGACTGGGAATCGAACCAGCAACCCTTTGGTTCACAGCCCACACTCAATCCACTGAGCTACACCAGCCAGGGTTCTGTTCCTTAGTTTAAAAGCACGTAATAACTTGTAAAGAAGCATACATATTCATTTTAAAGATATTAACCAAAGTCAGTGGAATATGTTATACATAAGTTAGAATTTATATTTACCAATCAAGAATAATACACCTCACAGTTGTCACTGTCTCACTCTTAACTTTCAAACACAAACAAAAATTCTAAGCAGTCATGTATTTAAAATAAGAGAATTGCTCTAACTGATGTAGCTCAGTTAGTTGGGCATTGTCCCACAAGGCGAAAGGTCAGGGATTCAGTTCCCTGTAAGGGCACATGCCTGGGTTGCAGGTTCAGTCCCCAGTCAGGGCACATACAAGAGGCAACCAGTCAGTGTTTATCTCTCACATTGATGTTTGTCTCCCTCTCTCCCTCCCTGCCCATCTCTCTAAAAATAAATAAATAAACTCTTCAAAATAAGAAAGAGAATTAAAGTATCTCAAGTTTTTTGTCTCTACAGCCACCGTGCTAACATTGCTTATTTCAAATCCACAGCTGAAATTCTAGAATATGAGTGACACAGTTTGAAAATTAGAACTGTATCTGAAACTAGTTTAAATGATTCTTAACCACTGGGAACTTATTTTTGAATGTGTAGCAGAGTCATTGCAGATTGGGAGTTCGGTAATATAACTATAAGTTCTCTGTAATAACTTTCATGTAGTTAATTAAAAGATAAGTAACAAAAATGTGCTAATTCTAAGTTTACCTACATTATTAAAATTCCACTGCAACCACAGCAATTGTTTAAAACTTAGACCAACCATTTTTTTCGAGAAGTATTTTATTACAGAGCTTAGAATTGCCAGATCATAGTGATAATAAGAAGCAGGCTGATTTTTAGTCAGCTTTATTGTTTTTAACTCACTTGCAGACAGTACAACCTCTCATTTCCTGAAGGTAGACTGCCCACCTTCGGTGTACCACTGGCACTCGTAAATATTTTCAACGGAATTCTAATTCTGCTACGAGTGTGCGCTGCATTTACCGTGGGAGATGTGTAGTGCTGACTTATACTCACAATCACCAAATAGTTTGCTTTTTATCTTCAATAACGCCCACTGAGTGTTCTCTGAAATGTAGCTTTCATTATCTCTGAACTGTGAGCTTGTAGTGATTAGGTGCTTTTTGCTCTGGAAAGATATAACATTCAATATTTTTTGAGAGACATCTATGGAATCCTTTTATGTGATGATTTGTTTATGTCATGAGTTTTATCGGCTTTGTCCTATATCATTTGAGAAGACTGAAAGAGTATGGATTCACTAAAGGAGTAGTTAGGTTATTTGGTACAGTTTTGTAATTTAAAATGTTTAAGCCAACAAAATGCTCTATGTGCACTTTTAAACTAAAAATACCAATGATCTCTTTGCAAAATTCAATTTATGCGTTTACACAGATGGTCATAGAAGGGGGTATTCATTAACATCTGTAAGTGTCGGAGAAATGATAGATGTCTATATTTGTAATGTGCCAGAATAGAATTACAGAATTTGCAGATGTACATTTAAAAATACAAAGTTTGGATATCTGAAAGACATTCTCTTCAAGCTAATTTTCTACAGATCCAGACATTGAATAATTGCCTTTTGTGTAAATTTCCACTTTCATAAATGCATAAAATTCCTGTTGATTTGGGCTATAGTTATTAAAGATTTGTGATAATTCAGGTATAGGCTGAACTGAACTTTCATTTGGTCCAAATTCTTCAAAGAAAATGCAGATGAATGGTGTTGCAAAAGAGATTAAAGTGGAGAAACTTAGAATATCAGCAGAACCAATTTTTATAGGCTTGCTTAAGTACTTTGAAGGCACTCATTAAAATACAGCAATATATTATTTAAATTAATTCTTACATATTTTGATACATCACCTAAGCATTTCTGGTAGCTAACAGTTATTGACTAACAGCATTTCTTCAAAGATATTCTACTTTTTTAATGTTTTTTTTTTTACCATTTCATTATACCCTTCACCCAAATTAGTCTATATTAATAAAGTTTTTCTGAAATTATAACCATTTAGTAATATCTAATATGATTTTCTTTTTTAAAGCAAATGATATTTTTGTGACTTGGTCAGAATTTTTCTGAAAATCTTCTGAGTCAAGTGTTTTAACTTAGGCAGTATATAGGATTTATATTTCAGGCCAACTAGACGTTTTGAGGGATGATTACTCCAATGTAGTTATTTATCCATACTGATCAAATTAACTGAATGATCAGTAAATTACTTACTCTGTGTTCTGACCTGGGCTATCTTAATAGACAAGTGGGTGGACCATTGTATTTAAGAATTGTTTTTCCAATTACTGAGCAGCTGGTCTGTTATAACTGACCAAGCCCCAAACCCCCCAAATCATACCAACTTATGGCCCTGACTTCAGCCCACTGTTTCTAATCATGGGCAGAAAGAAGTCACGAATCTAGAGCAGCCATTTTCAACCTTTTTCATCTCATGGCACACATAAACTAATTATTAAAAGTCTGTGGCACACCAAAAATACATACTTTTTGCCAGTATGACAAAAAATAAGTATAATTTTGATTCATTCACACCAGACAGTTATTGTTGTGTTGGCGGTTGTTCATCTTTTTTGACACTCCAAGGGAAAAGAGGTCATTGCCCCTGGCTAAAGAATCAGGTATTTCATGTTTTAAAACTTCTTGCAGCACACCAGTTGAAAATCGCTGATGGAGAGGAAGTAGGAGGTGGTACTCAGTTGATTATGGCTACTCTTAATACCAAAAGCTTCACTCTTCACTAAACAGAAACCGAGGTCGGGTTTCTAAGCAGGTATACCCGTCTCCAGTCAGCTCTTCCCACTGACCCATTGTTTGCAGACTTCAGCCACAATGGCTTTCTTCATTTCCACCCACCTGCCAAGCTCCTCCTGCCCCTCCCACTTTTGGTCCAGTCCACACTTCTCCTTCAGGCCTCACTTGAAATGTCTCTTCCTTGGAAGAGCTTGTCTAGACTTCAGTAGTCTAAACTAGTCCCACTCCTAATAATAATTTTATAACACCCAGTGATTTTCCTCTATGAAATGTATCACAGTTTGTAAAGATACCTTTATGTAACTCCTTCGTTGGTGTTTGTTTCCAACACAGGCACACGCACACACAGACACATGTGATTGTTGGCTCCAGAAGAATGGGACTGAGTATGCTTTGGGCATTGCTGTCTAGCACAGTACATATATATTTCTTGAATAAATTGTCCTAAAGGGGATTTGTTTTTTTAATCTTTAATTTATGACAACCCAGGGATTGACTGGGAGTTGCTGAATCCATTCTCTGCAATGAAAACTAATTTTTATATGACCTTAAAAGTCACATCCCCACCCCGTTTTCACCTCCACATCATTCACTCTAAGGAAATGAAGATCCTGTCTTACCAGATGATAAGGGACAGAGTCTCTTCTGTTTTGGATTTTCCATTGTGGAGGTTGTTTGGACCCTGGGCTTGGGCCTGCTACAGTGGGGTAGTGGTGAAGAGCCTAATCTTTTAGTCCTGGGGTTGAATTCAGGGCCTTCCATTTCTGGAAGTGTAATACTGGATAATTGCTTAACACTTCAGAGTCTTTGTAAACTTGGGCTAACAGTACTTGCTTTGCATGGTTTTATGAGGATTAAAAGAGATGCTGTCTCTTAACACATACCACAGTGCCTGGTACTTAGCAAATAATAATAACTGTTTGTCACTATTTTTATCTTTATTTTTATTTTTATTTTTGAATTCAGAGTGATTTTTGTAACCTGGCATTGTGTTTGCAGTCTTTCTGGCTGCTGCATTCTCTCTGTGGCTCTGCGTTCCTCAGCTCTTTGAAGTGATGGGTGAGGTGCTGTAATTTTCCTTGGAGCAGTAGCTATAAATAAGCCCCTTATTTCACACAAACATGGCTAACACTACACTTTTTGTACCACATTATCAAATGTTCTTCCAGGACATAAAGACCTCATATTATTTTCCAGTTACTTTATGAGATTGCTTTAAAATTACAGAAAAGTATTTTAGCATTTAAGACACTGTACTTAAGCCCTGACTGGTGTGGCTCACTGGATTGAGTGCAAACCAAAGGGTCCACCAGTTCAATTCCCAGTCAGGGCTCATGCCCAGGTTTTGGGCCAGGTCCCCAGTAGGGGGCGTGCGAGAGGCTATCACACATTGATGTTTTGCTCCTTCTTTCCCTCCCTTCCCCTCTCTCTAAAAATGAATAAAACATTTTCTAAAAGATATTATTATACTTCAGTAAAACTATAGTTCCTTTTTGATAGTTGTGTGTATACATTTTTAATTATTGCTCCTCTGGAATTTTTACTTTACTTGACCTCTGTGTTGTATTACTCCCTGGTACATCCAAGTTTTCTGGTGGCCTCTTTTCTTTGTCCTGGGCTGACTTCTCTTACCTATTAAGTATAGCTGTTCCTCATCTTACCTATTAAATATAGATGTTTCTCAAGATTCCTTCTTCAAAATAGATTTTATCCTGTCTGTACCTAATTCCTCAGGAATCACATACATCCCCAGGGTTTTATTTATCATCTTATCATGTGGTTCTCAAATGGATGGCTCCAGCTCCAGCCTTCTCCCTCAACTACTGATTTTATTTCCGGTTGTTTGTTGGGCCTCTGCACTGTGTATCTCTTGGGCAGTCAAAATAGATGTCCAACTAAATTCTCATTTTTGTCTGCAAAATTTTCTCATCCCACTGTAACTGCGTCTTTTTGTTAATTATTTCACCATTGTCTTTGTCATTTAGGCCTAAAACTTTTAGAGTAAGCTCCAATTATTTTTTCCTTCCTCTACCATTACTTTAATTCTGTTGTCAAGTAATAAAGATACTTTTTCCATTCATTAAGGCATTTGTTTATCTATGTAATCAGTATTTATCAAACACCTAGCATGTTTCAGGCAGTGTGCTGAGTGCAAGACACTGAGTGAAAAGCAAAAATCTTACAGGTACAGCCTTAATGAAGGTTATTATTTAGTGGGAGAGACATGCATTAATCAAATTATTATAAAAATTAATAATTTTTCATATTGTAAAAAGTTCTATTAAGGAAATAATCCAAAAAGTTAGGATGTCACCTAGTCTGGGGCATCATGGAAAACTTCTTAAGGAAGTATGTTTGGGCGGGGTTCTGAAGGATGAGTAGCAGTTAACTAGGAAAAGAGAAAGGGAACAGTATTTTAGGCCTGTGTAAAAGGGTAGCTCAGCACATCTCAGCCACACACTCTCGGTTTCTCAGAGAGGAACGCAGAGACTGCTACCAAATGAAACGAGGTAGGTAGGTCCAGGGAAATCAACCGTGTAAGTCTTGAATATGATGAGTTTAGATTTTAAACCAAGAACAGTGAAAAGGCATTGAGTATTTTAAGTAGAAGAATGACGTGATCAGCTTTTCATTTTGAAAATGTCACTCTGACCCTTTGGGGGAGAACAGCTTATAAGAAAGCGAGAGGGGCCTTTGGTGATCACTAAAGAAGCTAAGTCCAGGCAAATTCGGATGGCAGTGTGGGCGAGGCTATGGTTGAGATCCAAAGAACTGGCTTGATTAGAGAAATGAATACTTAGGTAATAGAATTTGTAGGACTGAGGGACTGACGAATCTGGAGGTATGGGCAGAGTGTACCAGTGAAGTTGGTTCCTGGATTTGGCTCTTACAGGAGGTGTAGAGTGATGCCATCTGCAGAAAAGGATTGATAGAAAAGGACTAGGTAGTTTGGGCAGTAAAGCAGAGGCATGCTACCAAAAGTTTGGTTTCGAACTTGCATTTAAGGTGCTTTGAGACATCCAAGTAGATACTCTTAGTCTAGAGCTCCGAAGAGAGATCTGGAGCTCTAGAGAAACCAGGAAATGATTGGTGTGGATGGGGTGGGGAAGCTGTAGTGTGGATGAGACTGGAATAGGGAGCAGACTGGAAAGTTTGGGGTGAGAAGATGAGATGGCCTCAAACTGAGCCTTGGAATATGGCAACATTCAGTGACTGGGCAGGGGAGGATGAGCCTGCAAATGGTCCTGACATGAAGCGACATGAGGGACACCAATCTAAGAAAGAGCCTGGGAAAGAGTGTTTTCCTGAGAAGAAGCAAGTTTCTCCAGCAGGTCCAGGTGTACCTTATTGGTCAAGCTGGATGAGGCATGAAAGACGTTCTCGGTTTTAGGATTTAGAGCGTCGGTGTCTTGATGATGTCCATTTCAGTGGATTGAGGCAGACTGATTAGAGAAGAGAAAGTGGAAGTGTCTAAGATTAATTTAGCACATCAGTCTGTGAAAGGGAGCAGAGTAGTAGGAGTGAATGTAGGTTGAGGAATGCTTCATTTTGGGCTGGGAAGATCTGAGCTTGTTTCAACACTGATGATAAAGAAGTGTTGGTGTTGGGGGTTCAATATAAAAGTAAAAAAAGAGAAAAGATAACAGACACTTGGGAAGGCAAAAGGAGCAGCATCTTCAATTGGAGAGATTTGTCTTAATAGGAGGAATAGCTCCTTTTCTATAAAAACTCTGGCTTTTGGTTTATGGTGCCCCTGAAATTTGAAATATGTATATTTAGGAATATCAGTACTCCCTGACTCACCGTGGTAAGAATCTTCTAGTTGCTCTTCTCTCTTTCCTTTCCTTTCCTTCTAGTAGGGCTGTGCTGCTCTTAGATTGTGCTACAACCAAAGCCCTGAGTATCTTCTCATTAACTACGTAATCAAGCATGCTATTTGTTAACTACCATCCCACTACCTAGTATTTAAGACCTAAATCACCTCGAACTTACCATTCTAATCTTTTCTTCCTCTCCTACTCTACACATGTCCACATTCACATTTTCCTAAATATAAATGGTTGTTTCTAGACATTTTGTTCTTATCACAGTCTTCTCCTCACGGGGAATACATACCTCTTGCTTTTGAAATCCTTTTATTATTGAAGGCCCATCTCAAAGCCTTTTCATTTCTCCAGTGTTCATCTCATTTTGTAAGCCTGGGGCGGGGGTGCACACTTTGCTGCCTGATTTCAAGAAATATGCTGAAGAGCACACATAACTACGATGTATTCATAATTACAAATTAGGGTATAGACGCTAATTAGGAAAAATTGTAATGTCTGCTTTAATTCAATTAAAGTACTAAAAATTTTTTTTCTAGTTATAAAAGAAGAAAATAAGTATTTAAAGTATCTAATGCCTATTTTTGCACCATGGGTGACAGAGCAACTTTGGAAGCAATACACATATCTATCAATAAGGTACTTTGGAAATAAATTATGGTTCATTCATATAATGAAATAAATATACACAGCCATTTAAAAAGTCAAAAAACTTCCTAATTACTCATTTTTAAAAATCTCTAAGATATATTGCTATATAGAAAAAGCCAAATGCAGAACAACATATGTGGTATGTAGGCATTTGTCTAAAAATGAAAGGAAGGAAAAATACAGGCATATGTATATATTTGCTTGATAGGCATGTAAATTACCTCTGGCAGGATACCCAGAAAATGACAACGACTAGTTGCTGAATCTGAAAGGTAGACTTTTCACTCTGTATACTTTTTAAATTACTTTTCAACAGTGTGATTATACTACCTAGACAAAAAAATACAATTTGAACTTAAAAAACGCAAAAGTAATGGTTAGCAATGGTTATACAAATAAAATGCTATACAAATCATAAATGATTTAAGATCAAAGATTGTAGATCTCCCAAATATTATAACTACTGGTTAAGAAAATCATTCTTTTGAAGCCTTGCTGATCCTCCAGTAGCTTTAATTCTGGACTTTTTACACCTCAGTGTGGGTGACCGTGAAGGCCTGAGTTGTACTTTGCCTCACCCCAACCTCCCCACGGTACACATTAGCTTGTTCTCCACACAGTAACCATAGTGATCATTATATAAACAGAAGTGAAACAAGGTTCGTCCTCGGTACAAAACACTACTGGGATTTTCCACCTACTCACAGTAGAAGTCAAAATCCTGACACTAGCCTTTTGCTGTTTTCTGGACCTGAGCTGCTCTTCCCCCAAAGACCGCCTTGGTTAACTCCTTCACCTCATTCGGGTCCGTGTGCAAAGAACCCCCCAAAAGAAAGCCTTTTCTTGATACCAAAAATGGTTACCCATCCCATCGTAGTCTATACTTAACTTTTCTTACTTTTTGTAGCACCACCAAACATACTCATAGTTATGACCGAGCACTTACTATATAAAATATATATAGATTTATATTTTATTGTTTATGTCCCCATACTAGAATGTAAGGTTCACTAGACTTGCTTCCAACAACACATAAGATGATTCCCGGAACATAATAGCTATTCAATAAATATTTGTTCAATGAAAGAATAAATGGACAGGCCCTTGGCATAAAATTCCTGCTTTTTAGATTATTCCTACTCTGTGCCGTATATATTACATTCAGTTCAGCAACGCTTATCGAGTGTGTGCCGTGTCGTAGGTGCTTCAGAAGACTCGGAGCTGAGTAAGACAGTATTCACACTGACCATACTGTATATTATATGAACAACCATTGTCGTGACTATTATTGGTGAGTAGAACTTTTAGATAAATAGCATCACCAGAATGAGACACTGGAAGTCCACTTAGCACTTCACTGTTTATATTGAAATTTTGGGTATTTATGGGTGACTCAAAGTTATAGGCATGTTCATTTTAGTTTTGCCTCCAGTAGACCAAACTCTTATATGTGAGATTGATCTGGAATGAAAACTTCTAGTTTAATCTGTCACTTTAGTTAGAAACATGACTCAGGTTAGTTAAGTGACTAGTATAAATGTAGTTTCTTTATTGTCTGTTATTTATATTTATATGTCTTGAAAGGACATTTTAGTAATCTTTGCATTTACATAATTCACTTAATTTTGAATTCTCAAATATCTGCTGAGTTTTAAAAATTGATTTAGGGCTTTGGAGTAAGTAGGAGTTTTACAAAAATCTATATTGTAAAAAAAGTTTTCAGATGACTAATGATAAATAAATAACCCATTAAAGATATACAAAATTTTACTAAAGCCATTCTTTAACCAATTTTCTAAGCATTGCACTTCCAAAATTACTTTGCCTCCTTGGACTATATTAAAGATATTACATATCAAATACAAGGAGACAATGGATTGTAAGTTCTAATTTTAGATTTATTTTGTATCATTTATGTAAATTTCTTTAATACAGAAATGGAAATAAATATAATACCTTCTAGCCTGACTAAATATCCATATGCAGAAGCCAGGAGCCTACTTTAAATGACCGTCAGAAGACTGGCGTTGGCGAGCTGTGGAGTTGCAGCTGTAGGGCGTAGCTCCTGCACTGCGCACAGTGGCCACCTGCTGCCCCACGGAGAGATGGCAGCGCCCTTGACCACAGTGGAAATTTGGGGCATAAGTTTGAAATCACTGTAAACTCTGAAATAATTGGGAATTATTAACTAAAATCTCCCAGTTTAATGTAGAATGTGAAAGTATCTTGAGAGCGGTAGATTATATTCATTTTTAAATACTTTGGGGAAAATTATAAAAATAAAATCAAGTAATTATTAACAAATTTGTAATGTTTTATAATGTATTATAAAATAAAAGATATTATCTATATGCTTCATAAAAATTCTAAGATTTAGAAGTTCAAATGCATAATTTCTTGAGGAAAATGACATATTTTAATAAATTATAAATGTTCCCACTATTTCATAATCAGGATTACTTTAGTGTAAACAGCACTAAAAAAATTTTCCCACTTTGGGCATAATAACTTAGGGACCTAGCTTATCGAACCCTTCTGTGTGAAGTTCATGATTGCTCCCTCTTATGATCTGGGAGAAGGAGTAAAGGCATATTTCCCTGGGGTTCATTTACTTCACTTTATCTCAGTTAAACTAGTGCACATACTAGCACTTTACACACACGTTTATCATTAAATTGACACACATATCGACCTCCAATCCAGGAGACAAAGTAAACATATCTTTCAAAAAATCTAATATAGTGTAAAATGAAGAAGTAAGCAGTCTTATTTCTTAGGATAAGGGTGGCAGATTTTTTTTGTCAAATTCTAACTAAATTGTGATGATGTTAAAGAAATTGCATTGAATAAAATTCATTATCTATTATCTACAATGAAAAAATCACATAAGCCCACTTCCATTAAGCTGGTAGAAGGAACATTTATTTTCAAAATATAATCTCTGTAATTATAGTATTCATGAATAGAATAAAGAAATTAATATATTACTAGTCAGGGATAAACTATACCTTGAGATATATACAAATTTATTTTTAAAAGGATATAATTTTTCACTATGGTCTAATTTGAAAATGAGGAGGGAACAGGAGAGAACACAGGATAGAACAAATGAAAGAATTTGTGGCCCAGATCATAGATGATACAGCCAACTTCAAATAACTCTGCTTTATGTCCTCCTCTCCTCAATCTTAACATAAGATTGAGGAAACATAAGCTATATGTGTGTATATCCAGGGAAAGAATCTTAGATTGCTGAAATTCTAAAATTAAAACCCCACCTTCACATAATTGAAATATAAAACTCATTGGAAAAATGAGACAAAATTTTGATCTTTTGGAACTCTACAAGAAACTATTTTATTTTTAAAAAGCACTTTTTTAAAAAAAGTCACTTTTTGCTGTGACTTTTAAACTCCATATTGTTTGAAACTCGAACTTAAGCGTTTTTCTGATTTACCATGTAAACTCCATCGTAGCGGTTAGGTCCATTCACAGTCTCCTCCCACCCCCGTGTGTGAAGGACTTGCACAAGTGAATCGCACACCAGGAACGTGAGCATCAAGAGCCTTAGTTGACTAAGAGGCTACATGGGGAAGTTAACCTGAAGCTTATGTAAAGATCTTATTGTTTTAAGAGATGAGTCAAATTACCCATGTGGAAAATGTGTGTAATGTGAATGAATATAATATGAAGTTCACATATTCAAATAGTGGCATTTTAAATCCGCTCCAACCCAAAAACTCTACTTCTGGGTTGTGATATTTAATAGAATCTAAATTAGGCCCAAAGAGAATTAGTAGTCTAGAGTGTACATCATCCCGTTCCTAGAAGCTACGACTTTTCTCTTTAGTAATATAGAAATATTTGGAGCTGATGAGGGTTTGTTTTTTTTACATATATGCCAGAAAACCAGTAAATACGACACACCATAGCCAGAATTTGGCCTTGCAGGAGCCAGAGCTGCTGTGCACACTGAACTGTGGGGGGGCCCCACCCCCCAGAGAGTTATGCCCTGCAGTGACTCTGGACAGGCCACCGAAACCTCGAGTGTTTCACTTAGCCATAAATTAGAAATTAGCAAAGAAATCATATCTTTTTAAGCTAAAAACCTCATAATGGTTATGACTTTGTTTTCAACAGATCCCAGCAGATGAAGATTGAGGGAAGTGAATATCAAAGCCAGTAGTTCTTTGTGATGGTGATTGTAGGCCTAATAATTGGGAATATCAGCAGAAAGGTCCCTAGCAGGCCTCGGATGGAGTGTGCCTTTTCCTGAGTGTGCCTCACGTAGCTTTGTCTCTGAGAGTGTGTGATCTTGTTGGTGCAACAAATACAGGAAATACAGGAAAAGAACATTTGGGTGGTTAAAAATAGTCTGATGTTAAAACAAAGATCTGAGTAATTAATCTAGCGATTAACTCAGTAATCTCTAGTTCGTTTCTTAATAGGTTTAACTGTAGTATTCTAAATACCATGCTTTCATCTCAAACAATTATGAAAGCTTCAGTATAAATAATTTAATCGTTTTTTTAAGATAGGATTATGATTTGGAGCACAGGATAAAATCTGTCATGTAAAATCAACATCTTCACAACCATCTCTACAAGATGCCTACAAATAGAACTTCTCTTTAATTTTAGAACTCTATTATGCTTTTTGTTTTATAGGAGATAATTTTTGAGGTAGTGCTACATGACAGCCCTTCCATATTGTTCTTTTTATCTCTTTCTAGTGGCTCTGAAAAGCAGACGTGCCTGGGGAACATCGCAGAGTTCACAGGACTTCACTGCCCTAGCACATTCTGTTCACTTTGCCTGAAATACCTCCCCCTTCACACTGCCACTTCAGAACTCTGTCCCTGGAGCAGGGTCCAGCTCTCATGTCCCCTCTTCATGAAGCTTTCATGATCCCCAACAATCCAAAGAGATTTTTCTCTCCTCTGATGCCCATAAGCCTTTGTAGCCTTTTATCTCCCATTTTACCATTCCACTCTCTGCTTTGGGTTATAGTTATTAGCATGCATGTCTTTTCTTCCAACTACCATTCTTGCAAGAAGGGGTCTTTGCTTTTAATCTTTCACAATGTCTAGCACATGGCAGGTGCTAAATAATTCTTTGTGGAATAAATAATCAGATTTTCCCCTTGTTAGTTTAGCCTGTTTTTATGTTAGTTCATTTGACATCTGTTTTATTTGGCATTTTAGTGTATAGAGTTTTTCTGAAAATTACCTGACCTCTGCTATTTTCCATATAACACTGTTTTAACACATCAAAATCTGTCTCAGAAAAAAAGATGCCGAAATCTGTCTCAGAAAAAAAGATGCCAATAGTTTTAATGATGAACTTTTTAAAATAAAGGGAACAGTTCTAATTACTTTTTGAAATGCAAGAAAGAAAAAGAGAGAGAAAGAAATAGGTTTAATTGGTTAAAAAAAAAAAAAGTCGAGTTTTTCCAGTGACACTGACCTTCCCCAGACACTTTGTGAGTACACATTTATAACATCATGTTTCAAGATCCTAGCCACTTCCCCGAAGCACAAATTTGAATTAATAAGGTAAAAACCAGAAAAGGGAACGCAGTGAATTTTAGAATTTCTCATTACTACATTTTTATTTTTAAAGCAATATATTATCTTTTTGGTTTATATTTATCTTTTTGGTTTGTCCCTGTTAAGTCCCGAGTGATGTAGAAGATTTGGGAAAGGGAGCAACTTTAGCAACAAAGGTGGAGAGGAATGGAGGATAGAGTTCCAGGACTTAATTCCTGTCAGTGCCAGTCCCCTACCAGTTGTGGGGGGCGGGGTCAGGTGACGGACAGGCGACCTCTGAGAGGAGAACCCGGACCAACAAATTCTTGTGTGAAGTCAGAATGGTGGTTTAGGCAACTCTCCAGCTGTGGCAATTCTTGGCAAGAGTTTTGTTTTCGATCACTCTACTTGGAGGCATAACAGCACTTTTGGCGGGGAAGCAGAAAGCAAGACATTAGTGCTAGACAAATATGTCTCTGCTGATTAGTTGTTGAGGTGTAAAGTAAGTTAATTTGGTCAACCAAGTCTTGTAGAAGTGACACCAGAGCCATTGCTGATGACCTTGATTATGTTGCCTGCTTCATGGGTTTTCTGGCTCTTTTCCTTGTTCCTTTCCCTTCCCAGTTAAGGAGGTTCCTAGATAATGATGTCAGGTTAATCATGTTACTATTTAACGTGGAGATTTGCCAAGGATTTAGAAGCTGTTGACACTGCCTCAGATACAGTAGTGAGGATAGCAAAGTGCTGCTACCAAGAATATCACAGGGGGATTGGAAGGGTGCCAAATGGGAGCGAAAGGTGCCTGCCCCCATCTTTACTCCCGGTCTTTCCCGGACAGCGGTCAGTAGGCGCTGAGAACCCTTGTTACCGTCTCTCCATGCCCCAGAACTCGAAGGAAAGTGGATCGTGGCTACGGACAGTTCTTTCCATCTTGGCATCCAGTGCCGTGTCACTTATCCCAAGTGCTAATTGATGCTGTTAGCTTTCAGCATTGATGCCAGGAAATAGTAATGAGGAAATGACACTCTGCTTATCTTGTGCTAGGAGGTTTTATTTTGAGAACCACGTGTCTCTTTAGCCAAAGGGCACTAAAGTAACACCTGACTGTTTAGTGTACTTGGAAAGAGGAGGAGGTCTCCTAATACCTTGTAGAAATTGTTATATGCCTAAAAAGCAGGACTTAGCTAGCTATTCACCGGAAGGATCAAGGCCAAATATATTATGCTAGTTTATTTCCCCACAAATTAAATAGATATTTCCTACTTACACAAACTTCTGTTAAAATACAATCTTTCACTGAGTCATTAAAACAGTGTGCTTTTTTGTGTGTAATTTTTCACTCCTAATAAAACTATGATGTTTCAGTAGTGTGAGTATGTATACATATAGTATGTGGGCAAATAGTTAAATAGGCATAATACATCTAAACATTTCAGTCTGGAAAATGGCCTCTCCACCTACTTGTGTGACTTGTGATGAGTTATTTAACATTTCTGTGCCCAGTTTTTACTTGTAAAGTGCTGACTGAAAACCCTGCCTTTACAGGCTATTATGAGGATTCCATGAGCTAATACATATAATGCAGTTAGAACTATGCTTGGGAAAGATTTAATAGTATTACTCATCATTATTATTTTAACTTCACATTATTAATTTTAAAATTTGTATTTGTATATTTTCTTAATTTGTATCAACCTATCTAATTAGCTAGATTTAACCATTCTTCATTGGTAATAAATAAGACTTAAAATAATGTTATACTTTTCTCCTCTGTTGAGAATTTTTCCCAGCTCAGCAGAGGACATAATGAGAAGTCCCTGAGCAAACCAACTAAGAGCAGTAAGTCAATGATGATCTAAACCAATACTTATGAAAAGACATTCAGGAAGTTAGGGACTATGTACATTCAGACAAGTTCATTGACCTTGAGGGACCAGGGCTCTATGCTAGGAAAATCGCTTACATATCTTTTGTTGGAACATGAAATTATAACCTGGCTCATTCTGTGCATTGTCACTTCACCTATCTACCTACCTACCTATTCAAACACACACATGCACACACCATCCATATTCTGCTCGCTGAGGAAAATCTTCAAACACACACAGTTTTATAAGGAGGACTGATATAAAACAATTATTCAGCAATCTAATAAAAACTCATAGTTTTATCATCCATTTCCCTTTTATTAGTAGCCTAATAAGCCATATAAGGTATGGTTAGTGTTCTTTCATCAAATGGATGTTTATATTTTCAGGGTTTATTCAAAATGAAATCAAAGTGGATATACATATTCTTTTATTAATATGTGCATTAGTACTTGATGCCAAAAAAATAAAATCCTTGTTCTTTAGTCGGAGAGGAATTTTCCATGTCAATAAATTGACTAAATGTTTTCTTGTTTTTCTGTAATTTGATTTTGTCTTTTAAAGCTTTTGAGGAGTCACTCGTCTTGATCTCTTTTCTTCCTTTTGATCTAGTATCGAAGTCACAGGTCCACCCATGCTTCTTGTATAAATGAATATAGCAATAACTGCTATGACTTCAGAATCACATCTGAGATCAGAAACAGAGATTGTCCCTACCTTCTTTGTGGCTTATGTCATCTATTGTTAGAACTGGAATCATCGAAATGTTGCATGAAACACACGTAGATGACTCCGAAACATAGTGCCATCTTCACTCACTAGCAAGTTGCTTTGTTACACCACTTGCTTTCAGAGCAGAGACCAGAAGAAGGTAGATTCAGGGCAGACAGGTTTTTAGTCAAAGGAGGAAACAAAATGCAATGGTTCTGGAAGGACATGCCTGGGTAGGACACCAGAAGCAGCTCACTGCCGGCCAAATGTTTGAAAAGTAACCTCAGCAGACAGTGGTGGAAGGCATGGATGACAAAGCCTACCTTCGTCACAGTTTTTCCCTGGCCGTGTTGTCCTCTGGGTTTCAAAGACACGGGTCCCCTGTGTTACAGAGAAGGTTTCAATATGCAAAAGCCTCTTAGATACTGCTCTACCACTTCATTAAATGCCAAAATGTAGTTAAGTGCTGAGTGGTAACTGTTTGTGTTGCCTATGACTGAATGTATTTTTTCCTGCATGATCATCCATTGTGGTGTTTGTAAGTAGCAAAAAAATGAGCCTGATTTGTTCTCCTTTGTAGAGCCAGGCCGAGGCCCACTACAAAGGAAGTAAACATGCCAAGAAGGTCAAAGCACTAGAGGCAACGAAAAACAAACCCAAAATGGTTTCTTCCAAGGACAGCGCAAAGGCTAATACCAGCTGCTCCATCACTCCAATCACAGGCAACAGCTCTGACAAATCAGGTCAATGGCACTTTTTGTTCTTTACATCTTTGGTGTTCCTCTGGTCCCCTGCCCTAGCCCCATGCTCCTCCACTCAGCTGTTGCATGTTTTCTCCATGATTTGTTTTTATAATATTAACATGTTTCCTTCGCAGGATGTTGTATGTTTGCACGGAATCTGAACATGTGATATGTTACCATTCCATGTCATGGAATATATACATTTAAGTATATATGTGTATGTAAATATATATATATATGTATATATGGCCTATTCCGTCACAGTGTGTTTAGACAAAAATCAAGAAATGGATCTAAGATGCTGACTTTGTTATTCCTTTCTATTCATTTTATGTTTCATTTTTACTATAGACTTTTTTAGTGAAGGGATTCTTCAATTTGTCTACTTTAGATTTTTAGATTCTTTTACCACAGTGAAGGGGAATGGGGGGGCATAAAACAGTCAAGTTTTCTGAGAGAGTGGCATTATTAAACAAATCGGAGAATGGGCTCAATAATAAAAGATTTTGGTTTTTGAAGATCTTTGTAGAGTTCCCCTCAGAATTACAAATGAACTTGAGGATGTCAAGGGACCCATGCACAAAGTAATGAATTAACTCACAGGAGAACTTGACGTAATTGGAAGTGGGCTGCTAGTGGAAGTACCTCTTCAGAAGAGTCCACATTTCATTGTCCCAGTGATTCATCAGTTTTTCTGAGTCAGCTCAATATGATTCAGAGAGAAGAGAAAAAATCATTTTTCTAGCATGTATACCATAAAATTGGTTGTTTAATAGGCTGTCACACACTCACATCCACCCCTCAAGGCCCGAGGTGGCTAAGTCATCTTGTTTCAGTGACCAGTTGAAGACCACATCTGTTAAAGGGGACTAAGAGAATGCACCCCCTCTGTGTTCCACTGTCTTGTTCGGGGCCTCCCTGTTGTTAGAAACACACACACAAATACTTCTCTTTTGATTCTCTTCTGCTCTTCAAGTCACTGTAAATTTTGAGGAAATGACTACAGAATACTTTCCTGTGGCTGCCCAGGGCCTTTGGAGAAGAACAAATCCATTAGTGTAAGAAAGTTTCAGAAAAGCCTCCTCAGGCAAAGAGACTGTGTAGGAAGGGACCACTGTCAATTCGGTCCCGTAAATGCTGGTTCTAGAAGCTCTGCAGCCTAGAACAAGTCAGCCAACCCACGTTTGGTAATAAAGGTTATTTGTTCTTTATGTTGTAGAATCACTAAGTCATGTTACCTAATACAAAGATAATAAATACTGCATTATTATGTCATGTTTCTTCCTTTTTAAAGAACAAAGCTTTCATGTATATTATTTAATTAATTTTTAACCCCGATCTATCAGATGGTAGGGTCAAATATTATCTCCAGTGTAGAAAATGGCCAACTGAGTGAAGGTCCCCATTGTGACAGTGATCTGCTGCGGGCTACCCACTGTTTGGAGGAACAGGAGCCATCATCTCCTGACTTCCTGTCTGGTTTTATTTTTTACAGTTTGTTGCTGCCTTTGTGACACAATACTCTGTCAAAGATTCTACTATCTGAATTACGAACTTCATTAGAAAGAAAATATGTTTTGTTAAAGGCAGTTAAGTAAGAATAGCTGTCCTGATCACTTTTTAGAAGTTAGCATAGAATTAAATGTAAAATCCAAAGAAATGGCTTTCTGGTCTCCTAGGATCTATCCCAACTTTTAATGATGCATTAATGGGAGTTCAAAACATGGTAGGAGGGAGAAGAGTTGTGCTTGGGGAAAATTAGGGTCAAAACACAGCAAGCATTAGGCATCTTTAGAAAGATGGTGAGAACATAGTGGCCAGACACATTACCTAAATTTCTCCCTGGAGTTCAAGTGTCATCATGCCATATGACAGTACCTTTCCCTGTGATAGTACACCCCATACGTCAAACAGGATGGGGTTTGTTTTGGGGGGAGGGGGGTTTGGTGACAGCATTTAAACTCTCATAACAGGTTAAAAAACACAAATCCTTTGAAAAACCTTATTTCTTGAAAATAGTAAAATGCAGTGATAATCAAACTAATGATAAAATGTTGTGACAGTCAATCTAATGGTCCATATGTCTAGTCTTTAGCAGTAGATGTTTTTAAAAATAATTAGATATCAAGATGGGGAAAAGTACATTTCTAGTTCTTCAAAATATATAAAGCTATTTAGAGTTAAACAGACTTAATTAGTTGCTGTCTAAACACATGAAAGTTGATAGAATGATTTAAAATGCTGCAGATATTTTTATAAATGCAATTAAGGGGAAAGATGATGGAACCAGCATGTTCTGCTTAAACTATAACAACAGGAACACCTTAAATTTGATCTGTTTATGAAACCCAGTCACATAATATGTTTTCGTATGACCCTCTCAACAACACTATAACTAGTGGGACTGAAATTAGTGTTGATCTTTCATTAATTCATACAACAAACCTTATACTCATTTATTCACTGAACAAATGTATATCTCTATAATAAGTAGTATAGGAGGTCTGTCCAGAAGGTATCCAGCAATATACTATGAAAAGGAGACATTTATTGAAGAAGACACAAGGTACAAGAAACATTGTACACAGGACAATGATGCCTCGGTCCCTTTCAAAGTAGGCACCTTGGAACCTTACATAGTTCTCCCAGTCACCATCAGCTGTTTTCTGAATCACCATAGTATTTTTCTGAATCTCATTGATTGTCTCGAATCTCTTTCCTTTCAAAGGTGATTTTAGTTTTTGGAAAAGGCAGAAGTTGCAGGTCACTAAATCTGGGCTGTAGAGTCTTGGTCACCTGGGTGATTTGATGTTTCACAAAAAAACTCTGCAAGAGACGTGATGCATGAGTGGTTGTGTTGTCATGATGAAGCTGCCAATCACCAGTTGGCCATAGCTGCAGCCTTATGAATCATCTGAATAGTCCATAGAGGAATGTTCAAGCTTAATGCAATAGATGATGCAGATTTGTTGCTGTACTCACTCAGTCATTTTGAATGTGACAGCCACACAGTACACAAGCTCACTCAATGGTGTCTACTGCTCCCACTGACTAGTACAGTGAAGTCATCATTGTTCATGTATGTGCATTTCAGTCCTCTCTCCTTAACTGCCACGTAACATCAACGTTGTGCACAATATTGGAACAATGGCTGGACTTTTTCTGGACAGACCTCATAGTGTATTGGTATATTTACCAGATACTGGTGTAAAACAGAGAACAGAAAGATATTTTATTGCCTTCAAAGAACTTCCAACCAAGCATGTTTTTTTTAATTGTGTTGCATATTTGGACTACAAAGAAAAATAATGGTTATTGCCTTCAAGCTGCTCCCAAAACTATGATAACAAGGAGGAACCTGGGGTCTTGAAAGGGTGCAATGCCCTGTGTGAGGTTCACAGTTGTTTCCCAGTAGAGTTGGGGCAGGAACCCAGGGCTTCTTGTTATGCATATCCCATTATCCCCATTACTTCCAAACTTCCCTCTCTGACTCAGGGGCAGGAATACAAGTATCCCAATGGGCAAAGTCAGACCATTAAACCTCTTTTTAAAGAATTAGTGAGTAAGACCATATATTACTTTTAAATTGCTTGGTGACTCTTGATATTCTTCAGTGGGAGCTGTAGCACTGAAAGGCCCGTTAAGGCTTCATTTTATTGATAATCTTTAGTTCCTACACAGTATGTTGTCTGTAGCATTTAACCTAATAGAGCAAAGCTTTAGACATTACAGATCTTTCCAAGGGTGAGTTTGAATGAAAACACTCATTTCAGGTAAATGATAAATGTTCTCAAAGCTCCAGCTTGACAACTGTAGGCTTCCTGTGTCTAAGCCAAACACACTGACTGAGATAGAGGTCAACCACACTGGGAAGGGCATCGAGCTGTGAACTGCCTCCTGAAGGGCCCCGTTGAGTTGTCCTGAACACTGTCCAAATTTTCAGTAGCATTTTGCATTATTCCATCTCAAATATTCCCACGGGGGACATGGAGATTGTTTTATTTATACCATACCTGTGACCCCACCATGAACACTGTGAGCTGACAGTGTCAAACAAGACATAAGAAGGAAGGAAAGGAAATAGGATTCCTCCAAACAGCTCATTTTGGTTTTCGGTAAGCTGTCCTTTTGCATGGTGGCAATCTCTTGGGTGTGAACCCAGAACAGTTATCAACTAGCTGATCAGTATGATTTGCCTGGAAAGGCTGTGAGTTCAGCTTTTTATGACCACCCTGTTGCCTTATGAAAGAGCATTTTCAATTTTGTCGAAGGGTTTTTCTGCCAAGGATACAAATGCAGACCCTCGCCTCGTCATTTTTATGGGTTCCCCTGTGTGTTTCACCGTTTTTATGTGTTGTTACAAATGGGGCCAGGTTTTCCAAATGACAACTTCTCATTTCCGCCGGCTGCCGCAGGACTCCGTCGATTAGCAAACAAGGTCTTCGTGACTGCCTCTTCCCCCACTTCCATCTCCAGCAGCAGGTCCTTGTGCTGTTGAGTAGGAAAAAATGATAGTTTTCTGCTTTGGCAGCATCTGTCATTTATAGACAAGCACCATCATAAATTTGGCATACATCTATCCAGATCCAGGAGGCTGAGATTTAGTGTCCCTCATAAAATAATAGATTAACTATATTTATGACAGACATCTTAAGTCTGAAATTCTGGGGTACAATCATGTAGAACATAAATTGATTCCCATCTGTCTAACGAGAACATTATACTATTATACTAAGGCTCATATTTTTATGAAATGTACATATATCATTAAGGCTTTCAAAGTCAGTTTTAAAAATGAAACTGCCTCCATCTTTGCCCCATGTACCTTGAATTTGACACAGCAACCTGCCAGGCAAGGCTGAAGATTTTTAAGTAGTTAGTTGTTTGTCATACTTTAGAAACTAACTTCTGAAACTTTCGAGCATTTTTTTTTTTTGCTTCCAAATTATCCTGAGCATTTATTGTTAGGTTTTCCACTTCTAGGAGCTATTACCCACTGTTGCTCTAAGAATTTGAACCAAAAGTTAAGACCGACTTATGATTTACTGAGGATCTGTTAACTTATGATTTACTAGCAATATGTGATAAACCATTCTACAAAGCAAAATCTTGGATATCTCCTTGCGACTTCTATCAACATTAAAAACTTTTCTGCACTTAAAGATATTGGAATATAAAAACACTTCATATGCACATTGAATAATTTTGTAAATGCATAACCATGAATAACCTTGAAACTTTACCAAAGGTTATTACTGACATTTTTAGGACATTTCTCCTATTTGTTTCAGGAAGAATTCTGTTACAATGACATACTTCTCTGAAACAGGTGGATGACCAAACAGAACCACTCAGTAAATACCTGTAGCATCCTCCTGCAGGGCACTGTCACTAGGTGCTTTGGGGGCTCAACTCTGATTATGTTCACAGTCCAGTGTCACGCTAATTGAGCTTTGCAGTAGAAAGCTTCAAGTGTTTTTTACAGAAACATTTCTGTAGTATCTTCATCCTCGCTGACTTCTTTCTCTGAACAGCAGGTTCACTGTTGTGGACGTGCGGGCATAGTATTATGAAGTAATGGTTTGGTGCTCTCGTATCTGTAGACAGCACTATCCAAATGAACATTCTGTGGTGATAAAAAGGGTCTATTATCCATGTCGCCCAACGTGAGTGCCATTGGCCATGCGTAGCTGTTCAGCACATGAAATGCAGCTTGTGCTACTGAGGAACTGAATATTTAATTTTAAGTAGTCACACGTGGCTACTGTATTGGACGGCCCATCTATAGACTGTGGTACCCTTTGCTCCTTGGACCGCCTGTAACTCCACAGAAGGCATTACATTCTCTGAGCCTCTCTTTTCTTATCTGTGAAGTATGACTAACGCCCTCCCCACATCACACATCACAGCCTTGTTGGATGGAATGAATGAAATGATTGTGAAAAGGCTTTGTAGATGTAAAGCATAATAAAATGCCTATTATTGATGTAATTAGTTTTTTGAAATTTTTTTTGTCTTCTTGCAGTAGACAATCTGTCTCTTCTTGCTGCTCTCAGTAGAGGTGGTCAGCTCTCATCTTCCATTATGCTGCACCTAATAGAGCATATTCTAGAAAAACAGATCCAAGCCTTTATTAGACTTACATGCAAAATGTAATTTTAAAAACAGTACTAATCATAATTAATGTGTAACTGAATCATCATGTACCTGACACTAATACGCTAAATATTTTATATATACTGTCTTGTTTAATGACTATACAAACCCTTTGATGGCTGCTAGAAAGTGAAACTTAGAGAGGGAAAATAGTGGCTCGGAGACATTCAGCTAGGAGGTAGTTTCAAGGCCAGAGTCTCTCCGGGGCAGTCCCTCAGGTTCACGACCATGACGTGCTGCCTCTGGATGAAGGCTCGTGGACTTCACTGCGCATGATTTTTGAAGGCGTTTGAGATGGCTTTTCACTAGGTGATGCTTCTAGAAGTCTGATGTCTCAGAAAAGCATGTTGTCCTTTTCCATACCCTATTTTACAACTGGTTTTGTTTTAAATAAAAAGTTTTTATTTGTTTTGAGTATGGATATATAATATTAACCAGGGTGTGATTCTTGAATGCAATTTACCTACTTTGCATGAATAGCATAGTAAAAAGAACATGAGCCTGAAGTCAGATTAGCTCCATCTCTCACTGACCGTATAACCTTGACCAAGTCATGTTCACTGCCCTTCCATTTCCCTATCTATAAAATGGGAGAACTAATACTTACCTCCCAGGTTTGTTGTCAGGACTAATGAAGTAACAAATGTGCCTGGATCAGTGCCTATCACTTAACAGACACTCAATAAATGGCAGCCTTAAAAAACAACCATTTGCTCAAAGAAATTTTCAGACCATGTCCTTATCTTGACTCTATGATCATTTCATGCCTTGCTGCCATCATATAACAGCAATCAGCAGTTACCTTCCTCTTTACATGCTTTTCTTATCATCTCATAGCGATCATTGCACCTGTGTTTTCATTGCAGGACATCAAGGCTCCATAAGCCTGGCTTTGCCAGTGGGACATTTGAAGACATAGAAGGACCTTCTTGGTCTTCCTCACATTTCTGTGTAATGGAGGAAATGCCTTTTCACTCATTCTTCCACTGGTTAATGTATCTCACATCCATTATGTTCCCTACAGCTCCTGGTACTTCATCCTGTACACAGCAGTCATGTGGTTAGCTTGTATTAAATTAATAGCCTTAACGAGAATTGAATGTGGGAGGCTCTGGTGCCCTCCCTAGAATATGGACAGGGCAAAAAGACACTGGTTAGCTCTTTTATCTTTGTGTTCAATAAGATAGATGCCCCATCTCCCCAGTCAGCAATCTGCTACACATCCAGCTACAGTAATAAAAGACGGTCCTGGCTGGTGTGGCTCAGTGGATTGAGTGTGGGCCAGCAAACCGAAATGTCGCCAGTTCAATTCCCAGTCAGGGCACATGCCTGGGTTGTGGGCCAGGTCCCCAGCAGGGGGTATGTGACAGGCAAGCAAGTGATCGATGTTTCTCTCACATCAATGTTTCTCTCCCTCTTTCTCCCTCTCTTCCCCTCTCTCTAAAAATAAATAAAATCTTCTTAAAACATAAAAGCAAAGAAGGGGCAATTTAACACATCTCCATTTGTTGAGGGAGAAACTGGGTGCTTCGTGTGGAGGAGCTGCCATCCTGAAGCCAGGGTTGGCTCCTGAGATCGAGGAAGCAGGGAGGAGGGTGTGGTCAGGATGAAAAATGCATGCCCGCCTGACGAGGTCCTGCGAGCATTTATGTCAGTAAATAGGAGAAGCTTGTCAGTCCATGCATTTTATCCCTAACTTCTCACAAAAGTTTTTCTTAGTGTACAATTTTTATTTCTTGTTTCCCAATATTTGAACTTCTGTCAGAGTCTTATGAGTTTTGCCCATTTAACTAGCAAAATGCACATCTAAGTTAAAATTATTTATCTGTGCTGGCACAATATCTTTGTTCTTAGTTCTCTATTAATAAATAAAATATTTTTACTCAATGTGAAAATGAGTGTACCATATTCTGAACTTAGGAAAAGTTATTTATTTTACTCTTTTAAACCAACATTTTACCCAATCCTTTGACTAATCCATAAGACATAATCATTAATACCTAGCAAAAGTTTTAAAAAACTCTTTGAAAAATCATGAGTAGATGTTCTGTTTATATTAAAGCATTTCAAATTGAGAGAACTCTTTTGGAAAGCAGTGTCACATAACAAATTAAGAACAAAACAAATGTCTCTTCCATCAGATCAGTTAATTAATACCAAGAAAATAATCCTAGATGCAAAGCAAGAAAAATAAAATGTTATGCATGGAGATGTCCATTATAGCATTATTTGTATTAATAAAAACTGTAAACAAGATGATCAGTACCAGGGAAATTATTTAAAGTACTTGCATCCAATAGAGTATTATGCAGTTTTAAAGTAAATAAAAGTAACAACATGAAAAATGCATGCAGTACATTAAATCATACAGTTACAAAACATATTGAGTCAAAACTTTAAAAATGGTATTCTTGTGTGTGAATTTGCATACTCATACATTTACCGAGATGCCACTGAGTACCCAGCCTCGTGCTAGGCACTGGTACATGGCAGCGAGGGAGGCAGACCTGGCCTTGCCCTCATGAAAGCACGTCTGGAAGGGCAGATGCTGGACCTGTGATGACAAGCTAGATGAGGGAAAAGAAAGGGACAGGGGACGCTGGTGGGTGAGAGGAAGTTAGCCAGGCAAACAAGGACTCTGGTTTGGGGGTGGAGAGGAAGAGGTTTCTCACCAGAGGGACCAGTACAGCACAGGAGTTGACATGTGAGAGACAGTCCTGTTTAAGTAATTGGAGGAATGAAAGGACACTTGGGGACATGGGAGGGAATTTAGGATATTGATTGGTAAGAAAGTGGTTGAAATGATGCCTAAGGACAGAGATGAAGGCGGAATGAAGTGATAGGCAGCAATACCGAGGTTCTTAACCTCTTGTTATGGCCAACTAGTGAAGCCTAGTCTCAGAAGAATGCTTTTAAATCCATAAAATAAAGTGTAGAGTGTTGCAAAGAAAACCAATTATATTGAAATACAGTTTTTAATTTCTTGTTATGATATGGCAATATATATATATAATAATTAATATCATGCCCTAATTAAAATCTAGCAACAGGTCTAATATCTACCATAATTTTGAAGGAGCAATGAGCATAAACAGTATTTTAAGCTTTCCAGTGAGAATCCATGATTTCCATTGGTGACAGAGTCACAGGTACCTCTGAGGCTGCTGTAGTCTGTTGCCTTCATTTGTAATGGAGAGAAATGCTAAATTTCAACTGGAGATAAATGAAAATAAAGATACATTTGACATTCAAGTTCATGAATCCCATGAACTCATGGGTCACTTAGGAGTTGACAGACCCCAGGTCAAATACTTCTGTTTAGTGTGATAGGATTAGGGTTGTTGTGTTTTTCCCTATTCTCTGTGTGCTATTTGCATAAGAGCTTCTTCTAATGCCTTGATGAAGTTTATGTATCTCTGGCCACATATAGGATGAGAAAGAGCCTCTTAGCCAGGCCTCTTAAATTAATACCACTTTCTATGGTCAGCACACTTTCTCCAGCAACCTATAAATATAAAATATCAATATCAATATAAAGCTGTCTTTGACAACTTGGTAATAAAGCAGCAGATTGAATTTAGGCACAAATGCTAGATTCAAAATGTAAAAGTATGAATAGCTTTTAGCAATATATTTGTAAAGGTTCGGCATCTTTCCGATGCCTGGCAGCCTGGCACAGTCTTCTTAGGCCAGGCAGTACCCAGTTAGGTTCCTAACAAGTGAGAGCAGATACCTAGCTCCCTGGAACAGCCTGAGGCAATATGCTTGTTTGCTAGCAGTAAGTTTTTGTATTTTCCGTGTTAATAAAAATACATTTTTTAAATGACGAAAAACTCAGTTTCCTCAGTATTGTTCAGACTGACCTTTCCATTGTCAGAGCGCATTCACTCTGCCTGCAGCTTCAAAGCTGACCCCATACTCCTCACCTACAGCGGAAGGAGGCGGGAGGAGCGAGATTCAATCGTTTCCCTTGTACCTTATGAATCTGTGTCCTTTGTGAACTGCCATTCATTTAGAGGAGGGAAAAAAACCCTGCTTCTCATTTCCCCTAGAAAATTCAGTTTTAATCTCATTCCTGGCTTTTGAATTGTTGCTGGACCTACTCCCTGAGGGACTTGATTTGAGTGACATGAGTTAGTTATTCCATTTTCCATAATAAAGCTGCCTCAGAAATAACTGTTTCACACTTCTTCGTGACAGATCAAAAAAGGGGCAATTTTTCAACCTGGAGAAATTGAAATATGACTTCTCTATTTTACAAGTCAAATGGCTGGAAAACTATACAAAACAGGAGAAAGCTGCTCATTGGATTCTAACTCAAGCAAACAAGTCTCTCTTGTGTTCCCTTCAAAAAGCAACACGCTCTCTAGTATCCGTGCCAGCTCGGGGACACAGAGCATAGACTGCCAGCTTCCAGTGCGAGCCGTCTGGAGGTGCCACTGTTTGATCTGACAGCTTCTGCCCCCCAACCAAGTGCCACAAGGGACAATGGGGCAGTTGTCAGGCAGACCTCGGACAAGGAGGGCCTTATCACCGGACCACAAAATCACTGCAGGGTGTCTGTCTCCCAGTGGCCAGAACCCGACTCACATAGGCTTTCAGATGGAAGGAGCAGGGATGTCCTAAGTCAGGATTGTGGCCTGGTAGAAAATTACAGTTCAGGACCTGTTCCAAACTTATGAAATTAGTCACGGGTCCTAAGTTATTTAAAATAAATAAGCTTCTTTGTTTCTTTAAGGTAAGGACCTACAGACTCTGATTCGATGAAGAGTCACTTTAATTTAAAGATAATTTTCACTGCTTCCAGGATTAGACTAAAAGCCAAGATACGAAAATGAGATATAAAGGTAGTTAATTAGGAGTTAGCAGGCTTCACAGTGATCAACCGTGCTTGAAGACGCCAACTTTCTGGAATTCAGCGTGAAGCATGACAACGTGGCATTGGATGTGAAGGGCCCACCAGCATCAGATTGGCCCAATGTGTAATACGTTAGGACTTCTGGCATGTTCTTTTCATCTTCCGTGTTAGCATATTAATCCTCTGAGGCTGTATGTGAGCCACGTAGTACTAACTCTGATGAATAGGTGGGTTAATTTGAGTCAAGTTTCCAGAGTAAAAAATACTGAAGGCATTTCCTTCACATGGTTTACCAACTGGATATGAAAATAGTTCCCCCCATAAAAGAGATTCTCAAAATGCTTAGAGCTTTGGAAAATAAGTAAATTAACATGGAACCTCCCAAGAAAGCTACTTTGAAGAACTAAGTTCACTTGGCTGCATAAATTATGGATATCTGGTACAAAGGGCAATTCTGATGTAGCTAAGCAGATTTTGCTTCAAAATCCTGTAGGATAAACCCTTAAAAAAGGTGTTTCAGTAATGAGGAAATAATTCAGACAGTGAGAAGCCCTGCTAATTAACATTAGGTAAGGGAATACTTGAAAGAGGAATTTATATTAACCAGAAGTTCTGGATGGCATGCATCTTTATTAAAAGAAACAGAAGGAAATGGCACATTAATTAAATATTCTAATACACAACATAAGGAGCCTTTAAAATGCCAATAAATAAAGAGAAATAATATAATGGAGTTCGATAAAAATATCGAGCAATTAAAATGAGGAGTAACAAACTTAGGTTTTGAAGCTTATGAGCTTACATATCCAGAAGAATGCTACAATTTAATATATTATTGTCTAAGTAACTTTCTTGATTTTAGAATCTGTCGTATTGACTATGTAATATCAATCTAATCGCAGAACTCACTGAATATGATGGAACCATCACACATTTCCAAAGTCAAAAAAGTGTATCCCTAATATTCTCAAAGCTAAAGACTCTGGCCTATCTAGGGGATAAAAACTAAGACATAATTTATCTAAATGTTTGATTATATAAGTGCTATGTACACCATGCCTCTTAATATTTTTTAAACCAGAAATGGCTGCCCTCAGTACCGATTATAGTAATTTTAAGGTATCCTCTGCCTCTGACTCAGTCCACCTTCGTGTCTCTCCTTACTCTTGTTGTTATTATCGATGCTCAACTACCGGGTATTCGCCACGCAAACCCCAAGCTTTCTAACCCCTGAGCATTTCCTCACGTTTCCACGTATACACATTCACTTCCCACTCCTTTGCACCCCATTCTACGCTTATCTAAATCTGAGCTTCAAAACCCAGCCACAATGCCCCTTTCTTTATGGAAAATGTCTCCTTTTGCCCAGCCAGAAGCATTTCCCACTCTTACTGGTTTCCATCGTAAATTAGAGTTCTCTAGATGACTGTCTCGTTCCCGTGCTAATCTGTTACTTTTTTAAAGCCTATACCTACTTTATTTATTATTTTCTTCAACATCTAGCACATTGCCAGCAACCAGCATATTGTTAATAGGCACTCATTAATGAATAAATGACCTCTTTTGAAAAAGAGATATGAAAAGTAAATATTTACTTTTTCTAAAAGAAATAGGCATACAGAGAAAAAGATATAATTTTGTTCATCTTCTCAATGCTACCTGAATCAGATGATTGTTGGCTAGGATATACATTTTCATTTAAGGAAAATACGCTTTAAAACTAAACTGTAGTTTTAAAACAAAGCAACAGCTTTTTAACATTTCTGGGTGACCACTGTATGCCGTTCATAATATTAATGCAGTACGAAGTCCTCCCTCTGTGCAGGAAAAGTAATACACTACTATTGGAGAATAGCTAAAGAAAACATCATGCTCCTTTATGCCACCTGCTAACCTGTGGGGCATTATTGAATCTTGACGAGCCTTAGTTTCCTCATCTTTAAGCTAGGACTAATCATTTTCAGTCTTGCGTATTTCACAAGTTTGTTGTGGGAGATAATAATGTAAGTAATAGCACTTCGTAAATTGTAAAATTCTTCATAAATGTAGGAGTAGATGATGGAGATCAATATAATGGACATTAAAATAATAACATGAAAGGGAGAGAAAACGAGTGAGTAAATGACTAAAGCAGGTCAGAGCCTTTAGGTCAAATTTACATGAAGTATTCTGAGAAATGACTGAGGAAAAGGTTTTGTTGTGCAGTGACTTGTTTCCACCACAAGACACGGTAATTCCATAAGGACAAATGTTCAAATTAATGAATAATTTCACTTTGCGTATCTATAAAATTTCCAGTTTAATCAGGGATTCTTATAGATGAGAAAGTTCCAGGCCTGAAATAATCTTTAGTCTAATTTACTCACTATTACCATTTAGGTAGGATGATTTTATTTTCTACTCTCCTACTATTGAAGTCAGTTTAGTAAACATCTAAGGTTCTTTCCATCATACTTCATGGCATTCTGAAGTGTTAATAAATTTGCTGGAAAGGAATATTGTGGAACCCAAGGATAAAACGGGATCTGAACATTCACTTATTCTAAACACCACCCAAACCTGGAGTCCATCTGTAGATACAAGCCCTGACCTAGATCAATCCAATGCAGAAAAAGAGATAGAAGCCAACCGCTGATTCCTCAATTAAACAGAAGTAGGACTCGTCTTATTTTTGATGTGTGTGGTGCTTTGGTTTGGTGTGCAGAAGAGATACACTCCCACGTTGCTGTCCCTTCAGTCATGCCTACGCTCTTGGTCATCCAGGCGCATAGTACACAGTTCCAAATTAGCTACGGCAATGGACAAATAAATTTTCGGTTCTAATTCCCCTTCTCTCTTAATGAGAGTTTATTAGCATACCTATAAACATTTTCTAAGGCACAAGCTCTAGTAGGATTAAAGCTCTGATGGATTTTGCTGTTGCCTAAGAAGTCCCAGTTTCTTTCCCAAAGGGGCCACTGAACAGAGCCTGTGGTGAACAGCAAATGACCCCTGAAGAGTTACAGTCACTCGGGCCCCTCATGTGGCCTGCTCCTGAGCCCTGAGCATTATAAGCCTTTAGCAGCTACATGATCAAAACGCTGAGATGTCTGTAAATTATTTGGCCAATCTTCATATTGTGCTTATGGTTCATGTCATTATTTTAAATGTATGACTTAGAGTTGCAGTAACTAATAAGTATTATGGAAACTTTGCATCCTGTATTTTGGATAAATTTCATTGCAATTCAAAGAATAGCAAAAACTTAACTAATCATAACCCAAGTAAACCATGTTTCTTCCCACCTTTCTATCCCGCACCCCAAACTTAAAATTTACAACTTGATGTAAAGATTGATTGTTAACTTTAAATTCATGTCCTAATTAAAACATGAGTAGTTGAATGAAACTCCCATTGCCTAATGACTTATTTCATGTTCCTGTCATATCATGTAATCATATGGCAGGGTAGCAGGTTTTCCCTGGAGCAAAATTTACAACTCAAGGATATTTGATAGGAAGTTATGTACTTCGAGTGGGAGAATGAAGGTTTTTTTTAAAAGATTTTATTTATGTATTTTTAGAGAGAGGGGAAGGGAAGGAGAAAGAGAGGGAGAGAAACATCAATGTGTGGTTGCCTCTCACATGGCTCCCACTGGGGACCTGGCCTGCAACCCAGGCATGTGCCCTGACTGGGAATTGAACCAGCGACCCTTTGGTTCGCAGCCCGCGCTCAATCCACTGAGCTGTGCCAGCCAGGGCTTTGAAGTTATTTTGTATAAGTGGTCCTGACTTTGGAGTGACCTGATACGGAAACGGATGGCCTGGAATTCTCTTTCAGTCAGATTCAATGGACTAAACTCTGGGATGGGGTAAAACCAAATACAGAAATCAAATTCTTATATTTAATTCCTTTATGTCAATGTATCTGTGTTTACATGATATGAGGCTTTAATACTGTATCTCTGTGTCTCTCTTAGAAGACAAAGGGAAGCTAAAAGTCAATAGTTCCAGTCAGCCATCAAGCTCTGAAGGCAGCTCATTTCTCCTCAAACCTGGCACAACGCCCCTGCCACCCGCAGCAGACACCTCTCCCTCCAAAAGCACAAATGGAGCTCCTGGTACTCTTTCTGAGTCAGAAGAAGAAAAAGCCAAAAAATTGCTTTATTGTTCTCTATGCAAAGTGGCTGTGAACTCCCTGTCACAGCTAGAGGCACACAACACAGGTTAGCCGCTATGGTGGGGATTTAAATACTGTTTATAACAAGATCCAACTTTTCTCATCAAAACACCATTAGGTGTTCAAACATTGGGTTTGTTCAATGTCTTCTCTACTTTCATGATTCAAAGGTATAATTTTGAAAAAAGTGTGATCATAATGACTTTGCAAACAGCAAGGCAAAAGCAGGTTGGAAATAAACCTTTTTCTGTTCTTTATTCTCAAAAGTGTCTTCCCAAACTCATTGTAAGGAAGTGACAGGGACGAAGACAAATATCTGTGCACAGTGTTCACTGTAATACCCTTACAAAAGAAAAAAATGGAAACAACCTAGAAGTCCCTCAACCGGGAAATGTTGAATAAATCATAGGAACTCTATATTATAGAGTATATTACTCAGCCATTAAAATGTAATTCAGAGAAAATATGTATACAATTTGATATGTGAAATTTTCAGAATATTTAATTAGCATGATCCCTATTTAAAAAAATATATGTAATTGTATGTTGATTTTTTAAATTTAAGTGTAATTGGTATATAATATTATATTAGTTATATTAGTTTCAAGTTATACAATAGATAGATTGGATATTTTTAAACCTTGCAATGTGATCAACCCACTAATTCTAATAATCATCTTTCACCATGCAAACTTCTCACAATATTATTGACCATATTTACTTTTCTGTTTATTGAATTTATTGGGATAACACTGGACTATACTTATTTTTTATATACTAAAAAATAACCCAAAAAGAAATGCACTAAAATGATAATTTTCATTATGTCTGGGCTTTGAAAATATCAATAATCTTTATTTTCTCATGCTTCTCTATACTTTCTATATTTTGTTATTCTATACTCTTGTTTTCCCATTTTTTTACAATGAAAATGTGTTAAATGTATAAGAATTAAAATGGTATTAAAAATAAAAGCATTGGGAAATTCAGCCTGAAAATACTCCTCAAGAATAAGAAAACAAAGAACTTCATGTAGTTCTTAAATAGCTATTTAACATATGTCTCTTTCTGTTTTAGGGTCTAAACACAAGACCATGGTCGAAGCTCGTAATGGGGCCGGTCCAATTAAGTCCTATCCTCGACCTGGGTCAAGACTAAAGATGCATAATGGCAGTAAGGGTTCAGGACTACAGAACAAGACATTTCATTGTGAAATCTGTGATGTTCATGTTAATTCAGAAATTCAACTCAAACAGGTAATGTATTCTGAATTAGTAGCCACTGTTTCGGGGGGTCACCACCTGTGTACTTCATAGTCTACATACCGTATTTTGCCGTGTATACTGCACACCCATGTTTTTGCACAAACTTTTGGGAAAAAACATCTTTTGTTTTAATTTTTAATTCAATTTTTATTTAGATTTAGATACTTGTTTTTTGTATTATAAAGGAATTTTACCAATTAGTTTTGGACATATTATGGTACAAGAAATGTTATGTAACAAATAATTACAAAACACAAGAACAGATACAAGATATTTCAGGAACTCCCCATGTATAATGCACACCCTTATTTTTCCCCTCAAAAATTGGGGCAAAAAAGTGTGCAATACACATGGCAAAATACAGTAATGATTGCCACTGTGCTCACAGCTAAATTTACTTGTATTTGTCAGTGTAAGAAACATCCAAACCTGTAAGAATTTATGAGTTTCTTTGAGCCAAACTGACGACAATTGCCAGGAAGCAAAATCGCATCAGATTGAGAAAATGCTCCAGACAGTGGCAGTTTTACACCTAATTTTATACATTACAATCAAAGCAGGAGGCATGAGGGAGCTACATGAAATTCATTAGTGATGGATTAGGGAGGCAGGAGAAAGCAAAAGGGGGACTAATCTAGGGAATTGGATAAAAAGTAAAATGAATAGACACATGCTTCTTTTACACTGGTGGGTATAGGATAGTTAACAATCAACATAACAATAACAATGAGGAGTTTTGTAGTCTCTGCTCTGGTGAGTGAGTGTGCAGTGAGTGGTGTGGAAAAGGAAATTACCCACACATTCCAAAGGTATGTTATAGTAGATGCAAAAAGGCAATAGACAGGCTCAGTTAAGGTAAAGACTGACCTTTGCCTGGGAAGATACCTGACTATGACAGGACTACCTGCCGTGGCCTTCTTTTCATTGGGAATTTTTAATTTCAGATCGTACTATGTGGTTAGGTCTCTGAGTTTGTAAGGCCTACCATGCAGGCCTCCCCTGAACTTGTCAGGTTTAGTACATGGCCCCTATTTTTCATCCTCACCGTTACAGGATGCATACAATATACAAAATACAGGTGCTCTGTGGAAGAAAAAGTCTGTACCAAGTATTTGCACACAACGTATTACTATATGTCAAATTCCAGACTAGGTATTAAAGACAGATGAGCACAGCAGTCACCCGGAGCTTACGGTGAAGCAGGAACTTCTGGAAGATAAGTGAGATATTCAGCCAGTCTTCCAAGGACCCAGAGTCTGGTTAGTGAGACAGACTCAACAGTCACAGTGCTAATACCAGGCCAAGGTGGGTAAGAGCTGTGGAGACAGAGGAAAGGGAGAGAGGCATTACAATGGAGTGGGGACAAACCTTCACTTAGAGAGCAGGGTGATTTTACTGGCACTGTTACTGAGTAAAAAAGGGGGTTTGTCTGCCTGCTGCCGCAAAAGCCAAACCTGTGAGGCTATCAATGTTGAAAAAGGAAAGAGGTTTTACCCAGATACTGCATGATCAGAGAGAATTACAGATTCCCCATCTCAAAGCTCATCTCTTCTGCAAAACCAAGACAAAGTCCAACCATCCTCAGCTAGACCAAAACAAAAGGCAGTGCCCAGAGTTCCTGCTCCATTTTAAAGCACTACCCTTTGGAGCACTACCCTTTGGATGATAACTAGTCATCCAGATACCTTAGCTTGTTGTTCCTGGCTGCTGACCATTTCAGGCCCCCTACCCCCGGGTCTACATGTGGATTTCATGCAGCCATGGGCCATGCAGTTGCTAGGGCCCCAAGGTCACATACTCCTGGGGTGCACATGGCCCATGCATCATCAGGTAGGTGAAGAGCAAGAGAGGCTCCCTTCTGGAGAACATGGGCCATATGGCTGCTAAGGCCATGTGGACCATGGAGAGAATAGGCCAGCTCACTATCTAAGTCCAGTGCAGAGCCAGCAAGCCATGAGCAAGAGAGCCTCCTTTGTTCTCCTGGGTTTATCTTAGCTTGGGTGTGGGATGGACCAGGTGCTCTCTCAAAATGACCATTGAAGTACTCAAACTTTTATGTGCTATGGGTGGGTGCACCTCCCAACAAATCCCTTTTCCCTAGGCTAGACTGACAGGTCTCTATGGTCTAGCACCTCCCCATGCCACCATTTTGACTTCCGTGGGCAGGTGCTTGCTTCCCCTGGTCCCACCCCCAATCTCGTACTAGAGAGGTAGAGGGAAGGGATTTTTACACCCTCAGTGTGAGAACCTCCCCCTGCCACCATTCCAGGGAATGGGGGAGATGCTCTGGGCTCCCGTTGCATTCCGAGGCTTCCCAGTTTCCCTCCTTACAAGCTTTGGCCTGGAGTCTGCAGCAGCTTCACCACCTCCAGGTGAATGCTTTGCTGCAACAGGGCCTCACCACTGCATTCACTGGCAGAGGTGCACCACTCCTGGTACCCGCCAGGGTTCCCACCACCTCTGGGCTGGGCAGTCACGTAGCTGAGATGCCAGGCAGTGGGATGGTCCTCTGCAGCAATCAGCTGAGCTCTGGCCTCTGAGATGATGGGCTGTGCACCCATTCACAAAGAGGTCCTCCTCCTCCCTGCAGCTTGGCACAGTCTGTCGGGCATCGGGCACCTGGCTCACTGAGAACAATAAGGGGCGGCACACATTTAGATTCAGCTAATGCATTAAACTTTTTTCAGCACATTTCTAGCCGAAGGCATAAGGATCGAGTTGCAGGGAAGCCACTGAAGCCGAAATACAGCCCATACAACAAACTCCAGCGGAGCCCAAGCATTTTAGCAGTAAGTTCACCTGGCCTGTTCCTGTCTTGCGGGGCAGCCTTGCTGTCTGGGGCACGTTGGTGGGTAAGGAGGGCCTCGGGACTAATTGATTCTGAAAGGTTGGGAACTTAAATAGCCCACATAAACGGAAGTTTTAAAATGAACTGCCTGGTCTCTGCTGTAGGGCACCTTGAAGAGAAGCAGAACCTCTTTAATAGCTAGTAACTTACCCTTTACCAGGACCTTTCGAAGAGGCTACTTTCTTTAGCGTATAAAGAAAAGTAAAGGCTCAGGAACAAGGAATGCAATGACTGTTGAACCTGGGGAAAGGGATTGCTTTCAGAAAACAAAAATTCATTAATTTAATGTCTTCCTCCCTTCCTCCCTCCCCCCCACACCTTCCCCTCCCCCCTTCTCCCCAGAAGGCAAAGTACATGCGTATGCTGTTCTCCTTCCTTGTCTAGTAGGCAGGTTGGTAATCAGCCTGTCTCACCTGCTCAGTTTTCAGTTTCTTTGCAAAAATATGCAAGGACTTCAGCAATAGGTGTCATATAAATACCCAGATGAATGGATGTCATAGTCTCCCTGGGACCCAGCCTGGCACTCTGTGTGAGGTCAAAGCTGAGAGCGGCCAGCTGGAGGCGGTTCTGAGTTTTCTCATCTTCCAGCTTCTTTAAAACCTTCATCTGATGCTGAAGACAGTGTAACCTGCATTAAGCAAACCCAGCTTGCAAAACTCTTCCTGATTGCAAAACAGAAATTAAGAATCCATTTCTTACTTCACAGGATTCCACCCTGGGATTCCTTTAAGTAGGGAAAGTTGCTAGACCACCTACAGTGATTCCCAATGAAAGAAATTTGAGTTAGCTGCAGTTTTTCAAGGAATAGGCTCAAGTGGCTAGAGGGAGAGGTGCGGAATGACTTTGTTTTCCTGACTCTTTGTGGGCCCTAACATCAGGAACCCCTGTTGCCTATCCCAACACAGCTTTTAGAAAAGAAGTGAGGTGAAGGGCTGTGAATATCCTTCAAAAAAAATTAAAAAACTCTTTCAAGGCTGCATTGTGGTTTAAGACAAGTCAGAATTTTGAATTGAGCTCCGTTGTCTAAGCAGGAAACCTTCTGGGGATGTTTGTGTTTTCTTTCTGAGCCACAGTATGAAATAGGTTTAGGATCTATTCAGGGAGGCCTTCTGGTGTCCTAGGCCCACGGGCAGAGACCACCAAAAAAGAGTTGAAATGGACACACATCAAAGTAAAGGTATGCCAGCAGCCTTTGAAACCAGCTTTGTGAAAATAATCATGTCTTGACGTCTGAAAGATATTTAAAATTTGACTTTTTAATGTTGGTGTCTTACTTATGAAAACATATCTGTGGTGTTCATTCAAAACAATATCCCTACCCCTTCCCTGGTTTTCTCCCTCCTTTAGGCAAAACTTGCATTCCAGAAAGATATGATGAAGCCGCTGGCCCCGGCCTTCCTGTCCTCGCCCCTGGCGGCAGCCGCGGTGTCCACTGCGCTGTCGCTCCCGGCGCGGCCCTCGGCCTCGCTCTTCCAGGCTCCGGCACTACCGCCTGCTCTCCTGCGGCCCGGCCACGGGCCCATCCGCGCCGCACCTGCCTCCATCCTCTTCGCTCCCTACTAGGTCTGCAAGCCCCGAGTCGGCGGAAGCCAGTTCGTGGGAAAGCCGAGAAGGAAAGCCAAAAGGATTCAGCAGTTGAAGCATTTTGTGTTGCAGTGTCCCCACCCAGCCACAAAATGTGTGCCGACTCCAAAGAATAACGCGTCACTAGAGGCAAGAGTGCTTTTAGGAACCGCTCCTGTCCGTCAGGAATCTGAGCAGCACAGGCTTCACTTCCCTCTTCCCTTCCACAGCCCCATGCCCCCTGTCCTACCCCATCCAATTTGTGTATCTGAGATACTCAGTTTCTTGCAAATGTATTGGTCAGAAAAAATATATATACATATACCATTCTCTATTTTTCCATGAGTGTGATCTGGCTTAGAAACAATGTGGAATATTTTCCTGACAGACTTGAAATATAGGGTCTTCCTCACATGTCTGTAAATAACTCTGGAATCCAACTGGGCACCTTCTAGTGTGGAACAAAAACAGATGAACACAAGTGCTTGCTTGTGGAGACCATCTTACCAGTGGATCACAACCTGTTCTTGTCCGTGTACCATTGTTGACAGGGATCGTGCACTGTCTCAGACCCAAGTACTGTTGCATCCTGTGTAGTACTAGATCTGTATCTCTTGTCTGAATTCAACATTTTTAGTTGCTGTGCAAATGTTAGGAAGCAAGATAGCTTTGAATGTTCTCGTTCAGAGAACAAAAGATAATGTATTTTTCTTTATATTCTATTTTATTTGGTGATATTTAAATGAAATAGAAAGCCATATAACATAGCTATAATTTCTACCTGTTTGCTAGTTTTGTTTAACTTATTTTGTAGCTTCCTCACAGTTTGAGTTGCTAAGCAAATGTATACAAACAGAAAAGAGCTTCCCAAATTGCACATTTTTGCACCTCTTGTGCATTCTGCAAGAAGACAATGAATCCATGTCTTTCTATGTAATTACCTTCTTTGTTTTTAACCTGTTTTCATTTGTAATGATGCTACATAATCTTGTGGCTCCCTAATGCAATAATGTACAGAAGATAAAAAAATTTATAATTGAACAATTTGTCTTTCTGTTCACTGACTATGTTGCAGGTCACGCTCCCATGCCCCATTTCTCAGTTGATATCACAAGACTGGAATGTTTGTGATCAGGGGCAAGAGGTATCATAACACAACGAAACAGAGTGAACTCTTTCTGAGCATCTGTATCTGCAATCCATAAATGGTAAAATGTCTGTGTATTTTTTTAAATGTACCTTTCCAATAAAAGTACGAAAAATAAAAATCTGTTTGTGTTTTCAAAGTTATTTTCTCCTGAGACACCTTCAATTTGAAATCATCTGATGAAAGATTTTCAGTAGATGCAAAGATTGCTTTTTACATATTTAGCATTTTCAGCTCTTACTTGCAGCATATTTGTTTGTCATATTTATTCATTACTGCCCGAGGTATCTGCATGAGGTGAGACTT
>PVKM010003777.1:0-55554 GCA_004027735.1 Carollia perspicillata
ATTTTACAAAGCTACATGCTTTTATTTTTTTAATCACCATAAAAATAGTGAGAAGGGCATACACTGCTACTTAAACCTAACATTCAAGAGGCTGATTTTTAAATTACTGCTTTTTATTATATTATAGTTTTAACAATTTGGGAGCCCTTAAGGCTTTTATGAAACATGTATTTAACAATTTGTGATGTTTCATATCATTTTTTAATGTTATACCATTAAACTTTGGGAGGTTTTCATATATGCAGGTGCCTGATTTCATGTTACTGTGGTGAATATTTGCATTATTAGCTCAGTTGCAGGATGTGGAGTACTCGATTTACAGTATAAGGAGCTATTTTAAAAATAGTCTTATAATTAAAAACAACCCTGGGAATCATAATAGGCTTCATCCATCATAGCTTATAAAAATAATAAAGGCACACAAAACTGAGATTCTGTTGTTGACTCAAGTTGAATATGTTGGATTATGGGTTGTGGTCAGTTAGTTCAGTAACTTGTATATTTTGTGTTAGAAAAGTTGATAGATCCTTTCATTTAGTAAACAAGTGTATGATTAGTAGCCTGTTCACTATATTCTTGTCCTTTTGACATCATTTTAGCCACTTTTTAAATTTTAAAGAGAAATAGATATATGGCTAGAAAAATATGAAATGTCTCAGAAGTTTATTGTAGAAAAACAAGGCTGTTTCACTTCAAATTGTTCATAACATTTAAAGACAGGAACAAACCAAATGACTATGGGTTGGCGACTGGTTGAATAGATTACAGTAGGTCCACTAAAAAAGTACTCTACAGCTTTAAAAAGGAATGAGGGAGCCCTAGCTGGTGTGGCTCAGTGGATTGAGCGCGGGCCTGCAAACCAAAGGGTTGCTAGTTCGATTCCCAGTCAGGGCACATGTCTGGGTTGCTGGCCAGGTCCCCAGTAGGAGGCACGTGAGACACAACCACACTTGACATTTCTCTCCTTCCCTTCCCTTCTCTCTAAAAATAAATAAGTAAAGTACTTTTAAAAAAATGTTCACCCAAAAAAGAACTTAAAAAAGGTCGGGGGGGGGAGGGTTATCAATACACTTCTGTGGAGAGAGAGAGCTCAGATACAGTATTAAGTGAAAACAGCACAGGAGAGGGAAGTGTAGTCAAATAAGTGCTACTGTTTATTTAAGGGGGTATTTTATGCCTTTGACTCTCAAAACATGTCCGTATTTTACATAAGTATAAAGCAAAAGCAGTAAAAGGAAGATAGCCATTAAAGATAAAATAAACCTTACTGTATATGTATTTGCTGGTATAATGAGTCACACAAAAAAGAATCATTTCAAATGATACTAAGACACAGAAATTTCACTGTACATCTTCATTGCAAAATACTCTGACATCTAAAAATAGAGGCCAAAAAATTTGAAACTTTCTCACATTCTTATTTGGTGTTAATGTTAGTTTTGGAAACAGTCGTGTGTTTGTGTATCGTGGGGTAAAGCTAGTAAGTAACCATGTTTTGGGGAGAAAAAAGGTAGAGTTGTAAGAGCAATGTGATTGATTAAAAATTCCGGCTTGCTAAATTTGAATTAGAAGTATCGAAATGAATTTATTTTTGAAAATACTGATTTTTTGTATTTACCTTTTTAATACCTGAGAGCAGTGACCATCTAGTAGCAGGGAGCAGCCCTGGGGTCGGGAAGAGGTTCACCTGAAGGAACCAGGGCTCTATGAAGAAATGGCTGATGCCATTCACACAGGTGTTTATGTGACAGGGAAATTTGATTACTGACTTAATATATAACAGTCAAAAATGAAGGTCATACTAATTTGCCTTATTGTGAATGAAGTCAGTGACTACTTTTTAGAGTTTTCAGCATTACATAGTATATTTGTAGTATGTTTGCTAGGATTGCCATAAAAATATCATAGAATGGGAGGCTTAAACAACATAAACTTAATATTTCTCGGTTTGTGAGGTTGGAAGTCCAAGATAAAGGTGTTGGCTGGTTTGGTTTCTGTTGAGGCCTCTCTCCTTGGCTTGCAGATGGTCAGCTTCTTGCTGTGTCCTCAAATGGTCTTTCCTCTAAGTGCATGTCTCTGTCCAAATTTTCTTTTTTTATAAAGACACCAGTCATACTGGATTCAGGCCTACCCATACAAGCTTATTTTTCCTTAATTACCTCTTTAAAGGCCTTATCTCCAAATGTGTACTGGGAGTAGGGTTTCAACAGATGAACTGGAAGGTGACAAAATTCACCCTGTAACACACAAAATATAATTTTTTATTGATCTGTCTTGGCTGGTATGGCTCGGTGGATTGAGCACTGGCCTGCGAACCAAACAGCTGCTGGTTTGATTCCCCATCAGGGCACATGCTTGGGTTGTGGGCTAGGTCCCTCCCTGGTGGGAGGCGCACAAGAGGCAACCACACATTGATGTTTCTCTCTTTCTCTTTTCTCCCTCCCTCCCCCTCTCTAAAAATAAACTCTTTAAAAAAATTATTGATATAAAGAAGACAGATTAATTTTTTAAACTTAAAAAAACAAATCAGCTAGTTTCAAGGAACTGTTTCTTGATGTTCAGTTAGCAGAAGCACCCAGAGAAATCTGGTCACTTTGTCACGGCGTATTTTCACTTTCAGTCTTCTGGCAGGTTCTGTGTAATGCTACTGTCCTGGTCTGTTAACATATTTTTTCCTTTTTTATTTTTTTGGTGGGGGATGCATGAGCCACATTTAAATTAGAGCGTTATTTAACAACTTGAAAACACTTCTCTACAGTCTTTCGCATTTCTCTATCTTTTGAACAAGATCAGATCTTGTAGAGAAGCAAACTATTAACTATGATTTTAGCATTTTGTTTAAATGAACTCAAGAAAGGAGGCCCTTCAGAGTTCACTTCTGTATGGTTTTTAATGGCAACACTGAGAAGTTTACATGTAATTTTTCATTTGCTATCTTTATAGCCTAAATATAAACTAAAACTCAAATAACGATTTTATTTATCTGTTTAATTCTAAGTTTGATACATATTGATACCATGTTTTATCTTAATTATCTCCCTCTTAAACAAATTACTTTCTATGTGTAATAAATTGAAAATGGAAAATTTGACTCCAAATTACTTTTTTACTTCTTCATTTTTCCTTTTTGGAAAAGTAGTGCTGAGAAGTAGAAATATTTTTCCATGTAAAATATGTTGTGATAGAAAAAAAAACTTGCTTTGAACTTGGTAGACTAGTTGTTCCATCATGCCAAACAATTATCATCAGTTGTAGTAGGGCTATAATGTCATTGTGATTCTATAAGAAAGTGTCCACAGTTTTTAGAACACATACCAATGAGATCAGGGTTTCCTTTACAATATTTAAGGAGTGCAAACAAAAGGGACAGGTGAAACATGTGTAGCAAGTTCTGATAATTGTCCTATCTGGATGATCAACAGGTGTTTATTGTGTTATTCTTCTGTGCATATTTTACAGTTACTTCCAGTAAAAATTCATGCCGTGGCATAATTATAGTTGTTACATAGTGATGTCATAGAAAAATAACAGTAGTATTTACCACATTCTGGAGGTTGATTTACATGCTTTGCTTTCCCGTAGACACAGAGGCATTGCTAACAGGTCTGACATTATGTGTACTAGGAGATTTATAAACAGTCTTGTATCAAAGAACAACCCAATTCTGTAGTTAGTAGGAAGGATTTTTGAGCAAAGGATTAAGTTATTTTGTTTTTATTAGGAATTCTTGGCACCAAATATATTAATTTTTAATAGTCAAGCACTCTTTGATAGGCATTAGAATGATTCTTACATAGAATCTGTCCTCTTACGTGCAGATCCCTTTGTTTGCCTTACAGATCACATTTTGCAGGACGAGCTCACATTTTTAGTTGCAAGCCTTATATTACCGGCTGTAGAGTTAGCATCGTCCTGTTAACTATGCAGGGGTTATTTTTCAGTGCATTTGGTCTCTTCTCAAGGTCATTTTTACTCCTAATATCTACTTTCCCCACATCTTAAATTTTGAAAGGCCTTCGCTCTCAGTTAGCTAACTTTAGGTTTCACTACCATTAAATGGAGGTGGCCTGCCCTGGCTGGTGTAGCTCATCGGATTCAGCACGAGCCTGTGAAGCAAAGGGTCACCGGTTCGATTCCCGGCTAGGGCACATGCCTGGATTGTGGGCCGGGTCCCCAGTGGGGGACACATTAGAAGCAACCACACATTGATGTTTCTCTCCCACTTTCTCCTTCTCTTCCCCTCTCTCTAAAAATAAATAAACAAAATCTAAAAAAATAAAATAAATGGAGGTGGCCTAACTACCCTGATGTATTAGGAAATCTGATAAAAGATTGTATCAGCAACAGAAATATTAGTAATAATACAATATAATGCTTAGAAGGACTTAATCTCTTCATCAGTATCTTTTTAAAGCTACTTCAAGAAAAAGTATTTATAGAAAAATGTTCATAGTTACCTACTTTTTAAATAATATGCTCAAGATTTAGAAGTGGGAAAGGAAAATTATTTGAGAGAAATAAGTATTTTCAGTGTTCAATAGGAATGCACTTGGTTAGGGAGATGTGTTTTATTTTTAAAAATTCTGATCTTTCCCTTGTGTAGTCCTTATCAAGACTGACTGACCTCACTTAATGACTATAGATGAAAATAAATAAACTTTTTTTTAAGTATCCTCTTGAGCTCAGCCTTATGGCTATCATAGCGATTTTCTAGGCTGTGCTTCTGCTTTGTAAGAAGAGAGAGTTCAGGCATCCCCAGAGGCCTCTCCCTGTCAAGTGGACCATCTGGGGGCGGGAATGGGAGAGCTGTGGCGGCGCCAGATGAGTCCCCACAGAGCAACAAAAGTGAAAAAGACATTATATCTCTTCTGTGGAGTCGGCTTGTTCCTTCTTTAACCATTTTTAAATAGAAAAATATCTTACTGAAATGTGGTAAGTATTAAGGAAACACCTACTTGAAACCTAGAGCTGCAGCCTGTTAGCTCTGTGGTCTGAGTTACTTAACCTCCGTGAGTCTTGATTTCCTTATCAGTCTGGGGATGGGGGATAAAGTTACATTACTGGAAGTGTTTTAAGAATCAAATGAATAGAAAGTGACTGCTCTAGTGCCTGAGACGCTGAGCCGTAGTATTTAATAAATAGCAGCAGCTACTTATGTGGGTGTAGAAAGCTTGGAGGGAGTAAAATTAAGAAGGTCCAATTTGACTACAGCTCATAACTGTATTGTATTCTGTCAGTAATAATGAAATCTGTATTTTCATTTCACCCTCTACCATTTATTTAATATGTGTAGTCCTTATCAAGGCACTATTTATGATGATGGATTAATTATATCATTATTAATATTATCACAGTTAGCTATTGCCAAAATGATGCTGTATAACAAACCACTCCAAAACTTGTAATTCTTGTTCATGCATTTACAGGCTGCATAGGGCTCAGCTGACCCAGGCTGGGTGTGGATACAAATTGCAGACTGAGTTCAGATCTGTACCACATTTCCTTTGACCACTTAAACTCAGTAGGTACCCAGAGCACATTCCTTTGCATGGTGGTGGCATCCTGCAAGAGGGCAAGGCCCACAGGCTCCAAGAAGACAAGCACATTTCAAGCATCTGTTTGTGTCACGCCTACTAACATCACAGTAGCCAAAGCAAGACGCATTTCCAAGCCCAGTATCTATGGTCTGAGAGAAGTATATTCTGCCCATAGATAGAGGAAGAAGCTAGTGAATACTTGATATATAATAATTCGAACTGTTAAAATGATTATCATTATTGTTATTAATTATATGCTGGTTAAATTATAGCGAAAATCACTTAACACAGTGGTCAAGTCTGGCAGACATGGTTGAGAACGTTTTGTTGTGGTGGTGTGTTGTTTGCTTTTTGACATTTAATATGCACGTTGCCTTATCACAGATATTATTCAGTGGTGAGTTAATCCTGTCACTTATTTGGATCCTTATGGCCATACCCCATGCCTGACAAACAGACGCGTGTCAGAATTTGAAATCACACTGGTGCTTCTCTGGTATCGTTAATCATCTAGTCTGGCGGAAGATGTGTTCTACCGGTTTTATCAACCTGCTTTATTCGGTCTCATGTACCCTGCAGTACCACCACAGTGCGTATCTGTCCTGTCATTTCTTCTCTGTGTGAAGAGTTTCTCCCTCACAGAAGGCAGAGTCTCAGGAGTGTGTTTAGCATTGTAACCAGCGGAACGGACGTAGCTGTATAGCCGCTGGGGACTGTTGTTTTGGTGCAAGGACCACGCATCCACCACATGTTTTTGTGTAGCCCCCACACAGGAGGCTTTTGAAAACATTCACCTTGCTGGGTAGATCAGCTTTAAGCTCTTATATGTTCAGACTTTTCCTTTTGCCTCCACATGACCCCAAACAAGTCAATCAGAAGCCCTCTAGTTGAAAACTTTTCCAGTATGTGTGATATGACCCACGCCAGCAGAATATTTTCAAAAATTACTGTGCATTCCTTCAAATGTACAATAACTAGGGGTATTAGATAGGCCCCTTGAATGAAATAAAGTCTAAAAAGGAGGTTGTGGCTGCCGGGGGCTTTATGCTGGAGACAAAAGGTAGACTGGCAAGGTTCTCCTCCGGCTGAACGCAGATACTGTTGTCTTTTTTTCCCTCTTTTTTTTTTTTTTTTAAGTATGGAAGTGGGAAGAGGGGCCTGTTTCAGCTTCCATTGATGAAAATGAAACTCCCAATGTTTGGTGGCAGGCTGCCATTTCACGCTCTGCCGTTTTGTTTTAACGAAATTTAGTTTGTTGTTTTTGCTGGCAGTGTTTGCCTATTGTGAAGTAGAGAGACTGCTGCATTTAGTCAGGGGTTCAGCATTCTTTGCTTACATTCAAATTCATGTCATGGTTCTGGGACTTCCAACTTATTACATAGAAACACCTTCATGTAGACTGGGAGATAGTCGTGAATAACGCCACAATCCTGAAGAAATGCCAGAAACTTAATGTTGGTCTCTAGGTGTGCACTTTGTATGCTTGGGGGGCACTGAGCCCACGTTGCATATCAGATACAGCTATTCTTAATAACGACTAGAATCATTATTTAGCACTGTGTGAAGTACATTTTTGCAGGGTTGTTTCTCTGTATACATTTAACATCGTAAAATCTATGCCCATAATTTCAAGGGAAAAGCAGATCTAGGAAGCAAAAATGTAATGGAAATTTTACTTTGACACCCCTCCTCTTGTTTTTTAGCACTACACACTAAGTAAAGGTAAAAATATATCACAATTCAAACTTACCAAGGCCTTATTTTTCATATAGCAGTGTTCTGTTTATGTCAGTCAAAATGTTTTACAGTAAGAACGTGAGTATTCAGATGAAATACATGTGGGTTTTTTTGGTTCTTGTTTGTTCCCTGATACTTACAGAACTAAAAACTAGCATGGCTTCAGAAGGTAGGTGTTTCCTTTATTTTAAAAGGGTGACCATAAATACTGCAATCTATTGGCCAAACGCTTGGCAGGCCAATCTTACCCTCTGGTCTGAAGACATCTTGACTTATAAAATGAAGAGTATTTTGATTTTTTTTCTCCTTAGTCATAAATATAGAGAACCAAGGCTTTCTATGATAGATATCTAACTTTTATCATTTCTTGGCTTCTAGCAAGCTTCTAGGTATTTAAATCTCTTAGTGCTTTTGTGTGTAACTTCCTTGCTTCTATAGCTAGGAATCTACTTGCTGTGGAAGTGATGGTAATTTGCTTGTGTGAACTGCCTGGAGCGTGGCGGATCACAAGGCCATAGAAGGTTTGAAGTGGAAAGCAATCCCCTCTGGGAGCCACAACAAATGCAGTCATTTGGTTCCTCGCGCATCCCAGTAAGGCATGGTTCCTGAAATTCATAGTCTCTCTTTTCTAACCCCCTACTAGATTTTACAGAGGTAATATTGTGTACCGCGAAGGCTCTTTTAAAAAGTGAAAATAATGAGTCATGGCTCCATACCCTCTTCCATTTACTCCACTCAACAGAAGTGAGATCTTTAATGCAAAATCTCAATTTTTGCTCTGATTGAAATTCATTCCTTACAAAGCGCAAACAAGTTTTTGAAAGTTTTATTAAAAAATACTTTATTAGCATTAGAATGGGTACCGCATCTAAAAGTTTATCAAAATGTTTATTTATTTTTTTTCATTTTATATTGGCTGGTTTGAAAATTGATAGATAAATTTACATCAATTTTATCTAGACTGTGACAGTTTTTTGTAGCAAATTTGTTAGATAGGATGCATTCTGTAAATTTGCAGAGCATTTTTCTCAGTGCTGAGTCTTATATTACAACTTAATTTGATTCAGTAATGTTAGGTTTTTCTCTACATTATGAGTTATGTTTATATACTTTCCCACCTGAATCATTTTATGTTAATTTTTTTGTTTTTTATCATATCTTTGCATATATTCTTAATGTTTTAGTAGGCATAGCTATTAACATTTTTAAAGAAATAATTTCCTATTGAACAGATTTACCAGTGCATTTTTATCTTCCAGATTTTTTCTAAACATTTTATTACCCATCAAGGAAGTTATGTGCAAATTTATTAAAGTTTCCTAAATTTCCTAGTAATGTAGGAAATGGTCTCAGATTACGAGACATTAGTAGTCTGTTGTTGCTAAGTAATGCACTGTATTTAAATTAGTCTCTCAATATGGTGTTTAATGGGTAATAGCCACGTTACAAAACGAATGCTTGACTGAATAAACCCCTTTCAGATCAGCGTGTCAGCTTTATCACCTACTTGATCACCTTAAATCGGGGTAATCTGGATAGCTATGATGGAATGCTTTCTTAATTAGTAGAAGTCATTATGAACAGTTTTCATATTCTGTATTGTTGTAGGTCTTGTGAGACACTGAATGTCTACAGACTCCAAGATACATGCTGAATTCTGCTTTGCCTTCTCAAAACTTAATTAAATTCCCTCAGCTGTCTCTGTCTGTTGCCTTCTTTCGTCCAGCAAGCATTTCTTAAGGGCTTGTTTTGTGCCAGGCCTGAGCTGAGCACCAGAGTCCCTAAAGGAATAAGGCACAGCTTTGCCCTTCAGTTTGGAAAAATAGGTACACAGCGTGTTAAATACGAGTGCTAGAAGTGATCAGAGTTTTTAAGGGTTATACTTGGAGCTCACTTGGGGGAGGCCTGTATCTGCCAGGGTTTCATAAAGGAAGTGACCCTCAAAAGATGCACAGTCACTTGGCTTGGGGCTGAGTTAAGGCATTCCACCCAGATGCACCAGCATGAACAAGGTAAAGGAAGTCTGAAGCAGGCTGATGTGTTGCAGAATCTGTAAGTGGATGTGCGTGGAGTGGAGTTCGCTAACAAGGCACAATGAGAGAATTGACTTTAGGCCATAGCCACATTGTCAAGGACATGTGTAACCACCTACAGAGTACATCTTTATTCTCTGATCAATGGGTAATTATTCATGGATTCAAACTTGATCAGCTTTGAGCTTTAGAAAGACTCATTAGCTGTTGGGAGGGTAAATTTGGTGAGCGTAACAAAGGCATAATATATCTGTTAGGAAGCCACTGCTGGGCACCTGGTAAGAGATGCAGAGGATCTGGGTGCCAGGGAGAAACAGGAGGGTGGGTCCCATAGAAGTTAAGAAGGTAAAGTAGACAGGGCGAGGAGGAAATCAGTTAGGTGAGGAAAGGAGTCTGAGATTATCATGCCTGTGGGTGGGTGTTATTCTTCAACGTATGAGGGGTGTAGGACAACCCAGGTTGGGGTAGAATGTAGGTATTCATGTTCCTTTTTTTAAAAAAGAATTTATTTATTTATTTATTTTAGAGAGAGGGGGAAGGAGGGAGAAGGAGAGTGAGGAAACATTAATGTGTGGTTGCCTCTTGCACGCCCCCTACTGGGGACCTGGCCTGCAGCCCAGGCATGTGCCCTAACTGGGAATCCAACCAGCAACCCTTTGGTTCGCAGATAGGCGCTCAATCCACTGAACCGTAGCAGCCAGGGCTAATTTTCCTTTTGGACAGATTGAATTTGAATTTGAGGTGTTTCCACATTGAAAGGTCCTATAGGCACTGAAATCTGTGGCTCTGCATCTGAAGAAAGAATTTTGAGTTAGAGCTACTGATTTGAGTCATGATGAAATAAAAATGGGTCTAATTTATTGAATACATTCTAAATATATGCTAGAACCTGAACCCGGTGATTTTATATGTATAGTGTTTTTAAGTCTTCAGTATAACTCTAGTAACAAGATATTATTATCTTCACTTCACTAAAGAGTAACTAAGGCGTAGAAAGGCAAGTAAACGTGTACGCACTTCCACATCTCATAACTGGCAGGTCTAGCACTCGAAGCTAAACATGTCATTAAAATAGTGTTCACTGTCTTTTCCGTCATTGTTTCCAGTAGTGATTTAGGATGAACGGGAAGCAAGAGGTAGAAGTGGTGACAGACTCTGTGTGTGCACTAGATCTGGAATGCCATCCAGTGAAGATTGGAATGCTAGTGGAGTTGATTTTTGTCTTCTTGGCAGAAGGAAACGTTAACAGTTTTAACAGGATGATTACAAAAAAGGAAGTGACTTCAAATGAAGCACGCAAAATGGACCAGTGGGAGGAGATGTGATTTCATGGTCTTTTGGATGCAAGTAACAGAAACGAACTTAAGCAAAGGGCTGGTTTATTAGAAGAAAGCCAGAAAAATCTCAGAGGTCAACAACCAGGAGCAGTTTGTGGAATTTTCCTTCCAGGGTACAGCCGAAAATTAACACACTATCAGCAGGCCCCTGTATTTTTATATGTGTTTAAAAAATCCGAGAGGCTGAGAAAGAGATGAGTGGCTCAGCCAGGGGCGGGTCTTCAGTGCTAATCCTGTTGGTTGAGAAACACAACTTCTCCAGCTCCCTCTGATCGCTTGTCCAATCATTTTTTAATCTTTATATGTTAACCTGATACGAAAATGATACTTTTGAAGATAATTATAAGAGCCCTGGCTGGTATGGCTCAGTGGATTGAATGCTAGCCCTCGAACCAAAGGGTCGCAGGTTCGATTCCCAGTCAGGGCACATGCCTGGGTTGCAGGTCAGGTCCCCAGTAGGGAGTGTGTAAGAGGCAACCACCCATTGACGTTTCTCTCCCACTCTTTTCTCCCTCCCTTCCCCTTTCTAAAAATAAATAAATAAAATCTTTAAAAAAATAATCATAAGAATAGCATGGGTGGGATATGTATTTTAGGAAGAATAGCCATAAAGTTTGAAGTAAAATGAAATGTAATGAAAACTTAGTGCCATCAACCACTTGTTTAAATGCCCTTAAAAATCACAAGTCTCCATCAGTTACTCCAAATCAAACTTGTTTTTCAGATATACATCCACATTGTATTTTATTTTAGTTTTATTGTATTTTTTCCATTACCATTGAGTCCCCTTGTACCTCTCCTCCCACCTCTGCAATCACCACCCTGTTGCCTGTGTCTGTGTGACCTTTTTCCTTTTTGCTCGATGCCTCCACATTCATCTCTTTGAGAGGGAGGAGCTCTGTCCATCCTTCCATCTGTGCCAGGTCTGGGCTCCTGCCAGGAATTACCAGTTCTAGTTGTTCTGCATATTATTTATCTTTGTTTGGAAAATGATAAAAATCCCTTCATTTTATAGACTTCATAAAGAAGGAAAAATTGTACTTTTAAAACCTTAATTTTCTGTAATAATTTGGTTAGAGCAAATATTTCCTTAATTGTTCTTAACATTGTGTGTGTGTGTGTGTGTATTCCTTTACTGTGTGTCCCTAGGGCTCATTGCAGTGCCTGATGCAAGGTAGGTGCTCAGTAGATAATTGCTGAGTGAATGAATGGTTTTATCAGACACGTTAAAGTGAGGTGGTTGCCTCCTGGTTTTCAACGTGAAAAACAATAGAGTTGGTCAAACATTAAGATTTTTCAGTGCTTTAGGAGTGCAGTGTCAGGCCATCAATGTAGACACACCAGCTACCGTACCATTCTGTAAAGAGCAGGTTTAAGTATCAAACAAATTACCTTGGGTGTCCTCTGAGGCAGGTTTATGATGGAGTTACCACCAAAGAACGTCTAACTCAGCATACTCGTAAGTTAAAATAATAGAGCATTATTTCAGTAATTCTAGTGCTATATTATTGGATATTGTAATAGCAGAAAAGCTTACCTATTAATAAAGAGAAATCAATTGTTCTAATGTCCAAAATTTTAAGTTTCCTTCATACATACAGTGAAACAAACTTAAAATCTAATTAATAAAATGTGAAAGCACATATGTTGTTAATAAAAGTGCTTATTAGCAGTTTAATATTTGAAATATAACAGCTATAGCTTTCATATTTTTTTCTTTTTATGGTGGTGATTGTCCTTCTAGTATACAACTGTTTCTCATCTCTTAACTGCAAAGGGCATAATACAAATTAAGGAAGACTACTAAAAAGGAAAATCATTTCTTGGTGTTAATTAATTTCTTTCATCAATAAATTATATTTAAAAACACTTTCAGCTATGAGATGACTAAGGTCTGAGAATTTCATTTATAACATGATGACTGCAGTTGGTAACTTTGTATTGCATAATTGAAATTTACAAAGACAATAGAACTGAAATGTTCTCACAAAAATTACATTTGTATGTAAAGCAATAGATGTGTTAATTAAGTAATGAGGAAATCTTTTCACAGTGTATACATATACCAAATCATCACAGTGGACCTCAATGAAGCTGAAAATTATACTTAAATAAAATCAAGGTAAAATTATTAAGGTCATTAGAAACATTTTTTTGGAATGATATACTTCTGTGTTTATTTTAGAAAGTAAATTTATATTTTTCTTTCATTCGTTTGTACCGTTGTTGTCGGGGACTTCGGAAGCTGATTATGAATTACAAGGAAATACACGTAGGACTGTAGTAAAGCGCCGGTCAGGAAGCACTTAGCTCACAACGCTCTGTCAATCCCGGAACAGGTAGAAAAGTGATGTGGAGGCGGTTCCAGGCTTTTGTAATGCTTTTAATTCTGTTCAGAATGTGCATCTGTAAGAAGGAAAGGAAGGAGGTAGATTGAACTCTAGGCTAATTCTCTTCTCAATTTCTTTGAGCCTGCTGACAGTGTTGCTGGGGCTGTGGCATTTTTTCCTGTTGTCATGGACACTTATCCACTGAAAACACAGACTCCTGCTGACTGTCCATTTTTGCACGTCGCCTGGTGAGTCTGGGGTCTGATTTAGGCCTTAATTAAAGTAGAAAGTATTCATTAGAAATCCATTTTTCTTATTTCATGAAAAACTTGATATATGATTCCAGTGAGAAATTAAATGAATTCTGATTTGTTTTGCAGAAAATTGAAAACTACTTATGACTCCCCAGTGCCTGCAGATACCTTATTTTCAGTAGAATGGACAGATTTTTTTCACTTCAAAAAACCATTTTATAAACATGTCAATTAAAAGAGATCATTTCAAGAATGTAAAAAGAATAAGGTTTTTATTATTTTATATATGTATAATCTAGTGCAGTTCCTAAAAGAAAGATACTTTTATTCATAAAGATATTAATTGGCGGCTCATGTATTTATTCTCGACTTTTCTCTATGGACTTCTTTCCAGTAACTGAAAGGCAGCCATGTTCAAATACTAGTTCCACCACTGTGTGACCTTGGACCTGGTACTTTATCTCCCCACGACTCTTTTTTCCCATCTCAAAAATAACATCTACCTTGTAGAGTTGCTCTCAGGATTAAATGCCATGGTGTATGTTGTGTGTCTGGCATAATCGCTGAATCAATGGACCAAAGATCTTTTGATATGAGAACAATGAACTTGGAATCCTTGGCATTTGTTGCTCTTTCACTGTACTCTGCAGGGTCAGGACTGGAGTTACCCATCTTGGTTTTCTGTATTTATCATGGTTACACAGAGTAGGGCAGTGTTTACCATAGCGAGGGTTTGCAGAATTCTGCATCAGAGCTCAGCTGGACTCTTGTTAGTTCTACTTCCACTTTTTACTGTTTTTCTTTGCTTTTTGCATCTGCTATTTTTCCAGTAGTTGCTAGTTTTTCTATTTGGGATAATTTTGTCCATGGCACTTGTTAACAGGTGGTAAAACCGAGAGTGTTTGTGTTGTATGTAGATTGTAGGAACACCGTTTATGTTAGCATACGGAGCTTAAGAAAATCAACGTGATCCATTCATCACAGCATTTTAGCTACTTGAATGTGAGTTAATTCTTTTGCTGATGTGGTGGACTATGCCCCACTGCATATAGGGTCTTTGGAGTACTGCCGTATCAGAAATCATAATTTGCCTTCTGTTTATGTAAAGGCAGTTTTATAACTGGGGAAGTGCTATAGAGCAATAAGATACGGTGGTCCTATTGTTATCTTGATCAGGCAGTAAAGCTGGGACCATTCCTTTGCTACAGAGCAGTAGCTTAGCTATAAAACTAAGCAACTGGAAAGGACCACAGCATGCCGCACTCTTGCTTGGATACTTAACTCCAAGGCCCTGTGCACAAATGCTCAGTCAACCTTCGGTAAGCCTCATTGGCTCCAACTGAGAAAACAGTTATTTATTCCTCAGTGGCGACATTTTAAGATATTAGCATAATAAAAACTATTTTCAACTTTTCCTTGGGTTCAGTTAGTCAGAAAGAGATTCCCTTCTGTAGTTTGCATTGTCCATCGGCTGTTGCCAATATTAAAGCATGCATGATCACCAGGTATAGTTTAGAAGACATCGGTTCATTGTTGGTTGCCTGATACTCCCCTGCTTTTGCACCATAAATGTTGACTGACCTTAACTTTGCTTTCATTGTGTTTATAGTTTTTACTGTAATATCTGTTTCATAGTCACACAAGACTAAATTTTATGGAATTGCTTATCCCCATAACCAGTAGAATTGGAGAAAAATTATCCCTAAAAATTAGTAATGAGTAGAACTTGACAAAAAAAATGATATAGATTGAAATCCTGACTTAACACTGGTAGAGCAGAAAATAGGTAATTATAACAAGCCATAAACTAAATGTGAGCTAGAGACCTATCATTATTTGTAGTTCATTTGGTCCCTAATAATGGCAGTTTGTTCTCTTTGACAGTTGTGGGACCTTGGGGCAGGTTGCTTAATCTCCCTGAGCCATAATTAATTCATTTATGAAAAGGAAATATGAGTCGCTGCCTACTCGGACTAGAATGGGTTGAAAGGATCAAATCTGATCATGTCTATGAAATCACTGATATATCAATACCAGTTTCCTAAATCCAAGGGCAGATTGGAAGGAGCACTGGAAGAGTACAGCCAAGCAGAGAGTACCAATGTGCCAGTGCGCCATGGCCTCAAACGCCTGAAATCTCATACATCATGTGTCAGAAGAGTGGATTTATTCGGATGCCAAGTGGTACAGGGTATGTGCTTACCAGAGACCATTCTAAGAGACTATGGTAAGGAGCGAAATGAAAGGGACCCATAGTGGCATTACACCCAATGCCTAAATCTGGTAGAGCATTAAGCAGGGGACCAAAGCCTGAAGGATGACTCACTGAGGCCACGGCCCTGTGTATAATGCCAGAGATGGGATGTTCTTCGTTCAGTGACTATTGATACTTCCAAAGATTTCTAAGCTCACAAGAAATTGCGAAGTCTGCGTAGGAGTTACAAAAACTGAAAAGTATTTTGCATTCATTAGCTACCCAAATGTTTTCTCAGCAATAATCTGTACCAGCACTTGAGCTGAAGAATTTTTGTTTTGTAAGTTTTACATTTGAAAAAAGTGCTAGCAAGTTAGAATATGGTGCAAAGAAAAAAAAATAAATTATCAAAGATCCATGAGTAAAGAAACTAATAAATTCAAATGGAGGAAAGAATAAGACAAGGGCTGACATCAATGTATCTTCCAGATCTTTTGGAAAAGATGTCTGTACAAGATGGCTATCAGATGTTTTTTGTGAATAAGTCAAATAAACAAGATAATCTCAGCAGGAACATTTCAGATTAGACATGACTTTCTCCCTGAGATTTCACCTCATTTCTATGACTTCAGTTAGGCAAATGATTTGTGTGTCTATCTCTATAATCAGACTAGGAACTCTTCCAGGTAAGGTCTGTTTGGTAATTTATGAATCTTCTACACCTAGCCCAATGTCAGGCAGTCAGAAGATGTGCAATTCACGTATCTTTGTAATGATAAATTAAATCCCCAGCTCTCAAAAAGTGGTCTGTCGTAAAACTATTTCCTTCTTCAAATTTAACCCATTTCCATTCATCTTTCTACCGGTCAGTTAGACTCAGAACATCGGAATTCCTTCTGACGCCTTCCTTTCCTTTCATAGCCATTCCTCACCCTCACAACGGATGTGTTGTCAGTTCCTCTGCATTCTTTCTTCACCACTTCGTTGATATGTATTTCTTCTGTCCAGCTCCTTGTTGCCATTACTCTGGCTCAGATTCTTAGTTTACTTGAGTCTTACACACTAACGTCTTCAGCACTTGGCCAGTCTTTGGGTTCTCATTTATAATTCAGCTGGTACATTTGTTAGGTCACTTGTCCCAAAACACTACCTTCACTTTTCCTGCCCCAAAACCTTCAGCGTCTGTCTCCCAGGATTTTGCAAATCCTCTGCAATGTGTCCATACTCAATTTATGGACGTATTTTCCACTATATCCCATATAAACTGTATTTTAAGCAATGGCTGGCTTTGGATTTTCTTTTTTCTTCTTTTTTTGCCATTTCCTCTGCCAGACTTCTTCTGATCTGTTATTCCTACTGCTTCTGGAACGTTCACTTCATTTCTGTTTTCACCTCAAAATCCTGTAAGTTTCAGCATTGCCCTAGAGGATATCTCTGACTGTCTCACTGGTCCCCGCGGAGTCCTTAGGTGGTGCTGCACTTTTTAACATGTGGTATAAACCGGAAGTTCATTGTTGAAAGGAAGATGTTCAAGAACAAGACAACATATCTGAGAAGCCATCGTTAAAAGTACTTAGTTCTAACTTCATGTAGAAAACCTATCTGAAACCTTATGAAGTTTCTTGGTGTGTTTAACATCTATAAACATCTGAGAGAAAAAGCACTCTTCGAGGATCTTGTATCTACCCATTAGCAAAATTATTTTCAGGCATGTTTTATAGTTAGCGTCTCTCCTTTCACAAGAGTGCATTCCTTTAATTATGAAACTTTGTCTTTTAACAAGTATTCTCAGACACATTCCTTTTGAGATTTAATCTCAGATTCATACCCAATTTGGGGTATAAAACCAATGATTCCTTACCAACCTTAATTATCTCACAAGGACTTGGAGTGCACGAGGCAAATGTATCATTGACTTTTCATCCAAGTGCTTTAGGGAGAGCTAGGAAAGCTACAGGTGTTTTGCCTTAAGAGATTGCTAAATAACAGGTGATGGATAGTTATTAGCTGAGAAAGCAAGACAGGCCGTGCATGTTAAAGTCACCAAAGGGAGATACTTGTTCAAAAAGCAAGGCTGTTTCATCCCCCAAAAGTTTATTCTCACGTTGTATTTTGTTTTTCTAACAGACAAAGGGACCGGCAGAGCTCAGGAAGGTTTTGTGTTGCTCCGAGGTTGGGGGCAAGGATTTGAAAGGGATCAGTGAGTCAGATGTAATACGGGTTCTGTGTGAGTCACCCAGTCTCTGTTTTGCTGACGGTCAGTATTCCAGTTATAAAGAGCTGCATAGGCATTTCTGTCAGCCTGAAAGACCTTTATCCCTGTTTTTATTCTGACATACCTATTATGACTTTGTTCACTAAGCAGAAGGAATTTTGGGAAATGGAATCTCGAGGGTGTGTTTTTGTTAAAGAGCTATGTGTATATCTTTCCTGAGAAGTCAGAGAACCAAACAGAATCATAGTTTTCCTTTCAGGTAACAGAAATTGCCTACTCAGTCCCTCTGACAGTGACTTCGTTAAATTGGAAAACAAAGTAGCATAAAATGAGAAGGCTTATGTACAAAGCATATTTTTATACCTTAACCAAAGAATTCAGTGATTCTCTGAACTCCTATTCTAAAATCAAGCTAAAACAATCCCAAAACTGTGCAACACTATTTGATGGGGGAAAGGGTGGTGGCTTAGGGAAGTAATGTTTGAAGCCGTACTTGGCCTTTGCCTGTGTCAGAGGAGCAGATTTGGAGAATCGAACACTTGTACTTCAAAACTAGGTACACGTTTTCAAACCCAGCTGTGGAGAGTTTGCAACAAGTTGTACTCGGCCCTCTCTCTATATGGTAAACTTTTCCCTTACAAACTGCAGATAAAGTAAAAATTTATAAAGAAAATATGGTTTGTAGCCCACTTTATACTTTTTGTAATACTATATTTAATCACGTTTTTAAATGTCAACTGCACTTTTTTAATTTCTTGGCCTAATTTCCCTAATTCCCACTGTGTAGATCTTTACCTCATTTTACATTATTTGCTGGAGAAATTTAGATGAGACTGTGGCTTCCTTGGTGGTGGAATACTTGCCCAATTCCCTTTTATATGTTCAGTTCCTCTCAAGGTTCCTATCTTGTACTAAGTCATATACGTTCAGGCATGGGGAAAAGGAAAAGGCAGATCTTCAAATGAAAAATATTATTGAAGTCCCTTTAAATTTTAGTTCAGATGTCTATATTTTTATAAATCTAATTTACTTTAAACACAGTTAATGTGTCTTTAGTTGTCCTAACGTGTTTATGGTCAAGAAAGTGTCACATACATACTTCTCTTTTTGGGGGGGAGGAGGGCTCTATCTTGAACTTAATAGACTCTCAAAAGTGAAGTCAAATTTAAAAGTCCTTGACTATGAATCCTCTTTAATTAAGGGGTCTATGTTAACATAAAATAACACTGCAAGTCTGAAAAATGAAGGGTAACATCATTTATATTGTAAATATTTACCAAACTTCGAGGGATTCAAAACCACCTAGGAAAACAATAAGATAGTCAACAAAGTTGCTTATTTCAAAGTCTGAACTGTAATCCATGAAAGAATTATCAAAAGGTAGTGTGTACATACAAAACAGACTGTTTAGAAAAGTGACTTTGAACCTGAGAAACAGAATACTATGTATTAAAAACCAAAACTTGCAGTAGAATGCTTATGTATGGCTATTGAGTAGAGAATTTCTGCTTTATACCAAATGCTGAGTTTATTTTATTAGAAACTTTAAAAATAAAATATATCATGTAAACATTAACTTACACCCATCATAACTTAAACCCAAGGTAGAGTCATATTGGTTTTCTTGTCATATATCTTCCAAAGGATTTTGTAGATCTTCAGTTTATCTTTGTTGAAGAGCATTTATCCCATCAAAATTGTAAATTAGTAGAAATCATGGATGTATCCTTAGTTGTCTCGAATGCATATTTTTATTTTCCAAAGTTACACCTGTTTTGTGTTCCTTACTAAGTAGTTCTGAAGAACTGTTCTGAAGAAGTGTGTTGTAAAGAATTTTGAGTTTTACTTTTTCTCATTGACATTCATTATTTTCAAAGGGGACGATGCACAGAATTTGAAACTTAAAATATTGACAGTGTTGTTTGATCTCCAAGGATGTATATACTCACTGTGACCCTGAGTGATGAAATGACTGGCTGAAATCTGATTTGGGGAAAGATGGTGACTGGTCTATTCTAGGAAAAGTTATTTTCAAACAGAATAACTTGAGCTTCTTTTGCTTTTTGTGATGACAAATAGAAGCATCTAGGTTATATATTACAATTCATTAATGCCAATGAAATTTGTTAATCTGTTGAAGAGAAGAGTGACCACTGAATAATTGCAGTTATTTTTCTCAGTGTACCTGTTACTGCCCTTTCATGTATTGTACATGGAATGTGATGTTTGGGTTTTAACCTGGCCGGGAATGTATTGCTTTTTAAAAACTACAAAAATTTCACTGCAAACAGTTTTATTCCTATAGGAGTTCTCCTGTGCTTTATGTCTCAGAGAATCCATTGTATTTTACTTACAACCTGCTCAGCGAGAAAAACAAAAACAAAGCAAAATTACTTGAGTACAAGTGACAGCAGTGATACTCACTCAGGGGCCTGTTTTGATGTTGAATTTTAGATGACCTGTGTGCATCCTTAGTGCTTTCAGAGTTAGGGGTCATCCCTGGAGGCCCCTCCCACTCCCGCTGAAGGAGTGAAGATTCAGACCTGTGGAGAGAAGGATTCCACGCAGTGGGCCCCCAGGCAAAACCAGCTTTACTGGCTATTGCCCACCACTTTTTAAATTTTATTTCAAATTTTTACCAAACAAGAAAAAAATGATAAAAACCTCATTACCAATGCCATTTCTTCCTGTTTAAAGGAAAGAATGCTGTGTCAGACTAGTTGAGAGTACGGTTCAATTGCATATGAAATTATAGTGTTTTCTGGAAGATTACTGTATGAAATACATGAGATTAGAGTTGGCCTTTGCACAAAGCAGGGTTTTTATTTAGTATCCTTTAGCTTTATTAATAATTCATCTCATTAGGTGGCGAAGTTACTCCTGTACTGTACTCCAAATTGAAGTGCATATTTAGTGCCCCTGTTGGTTGGACTGGGATTTATACAGGGTGTGCTTGTTATATAATGAACCTGATTTTTCTGTGTAATTTGTGAAATCAATCCCGTTTCTTTATAATCACATCTTGCATATTAGATTGTGTATTTCTGAATAATCCCTGTGTTTAAAAAGTGCCACTAAATGGTCTTTCTCACATGAACAGGTCTAACCCATGGGCTCAGGAAAGGGGGAAATGCTAAGCCTTTTTCTAAAAACTGCAATGACATTTACATTTTAGCACTTAATCCTACTGTCAGACAGGCATGTCACACACACAGGGCCCCTGAGTTCTGCCAGCCGGTTCTTGGGCATCAGTAATCAGATCTTTAGTTTGTGCCGATGTTGACATTTCCTCTTTCAGCCTCATGGATTCCAGGCTAACTGAAAACTGCTCTTCTCAATAAGATACTTTAGTCCATAAAAATTCCTCCCTCACAAAGATAAGATGTCCTAAAAAAACACCTAGCCAAACAAATTTGCCCTAGGAACAAAATCCTTCCCAGATACTCATCCCGAACACGGGCATTGAGTGGGGATGGTTGTGCCTGTCCAGGCACTGCTCTACACTCCACGGCCTCTGGGAGGCGCTGTGGCGGGCAGTCTTCCGTGCCCGTCGGTGCCAAGCCCCTGGCTTTCACCTCTCCTCACTCAGCCTGTCGGAGCCCTGCTTATCCTTCTGTGCTGCGGTCAGAAGCCAGCTGCCATTTCCATGCCATTTTCAGTGATTCCTTTCCACCCTTTGAAAATATGTGTAGAGAGCTTTGGTTTTGCCCACATCATTACGTATTGTTTTGTTTTACTTTTAATTATTAAAGGCCTTCCCTCCCAGATATAAACTCCTAGAGATCAGAGGCCTTGCCATGTCGTCTCTGTCTGCACTTAATGGCAGACTAGGAATCATCTGGTTGGTTTTCATGTTGACCAGAAATGGTAATTTCCCTTGGTCCTAAAATGTAGCCGGGTGCTCCTGGAGATGACCCCAAGAACTTCCGCCATCAGTGCCACCACTCTCAATGTGACAAGGTGATTTATATTATGTAGCCTTTAGTTTTTCTATGTGTAAAGTGAGCAACTAATGAGTGAACAACAGAAAAGTACATGAAAGTATTTGGATCATTGTAGGTGATATCCAAATGAGGTGTTATATCACAGACACCTTGAACTCTGAACTCTTGACTTGGAAATGGCAGTAATAAGAGGAATATATGATTATTTACTCTGTTCAGAGCATAGTACTAAGCTCTATACTTTTATAGATGGACAGACAGAGACAATACATAGAGAACAAGTTAGTGATGCTTATGCTGTTGGATCTGAGAAAGTGGGTGTAATATCCACCTTTGTCCTTTGTTCCCATATATTAAGAGTCATCTTGTACATGTTCTCATGGAAGCTGGGTTGTAACTGGTGATTGAGATACTGACCTCACAAATCCCTTTAATTCTTACTAGTCCCCAGGTTGTGTACATGAATGAACACAGCCTCAACACTGTACTGTTGTTGGTCTTGCCCATTACAACTGAGGGTCTGCTTAGAATTTGTTCATTCCTCCTGCAAGTTGCAAAGTTCCAGTGATGTTTGGGGGGCTGTGTGGTGCAGTAGGGTACAGACTGTGGTCATTCGGCAGCATCCCAGCCATGGCTACACATTAGGGTCTTTACACCAATTGTATTGCAAACATCAAAACACTTTTGTTTGCTGCCTTTCTATTTGCTTAGCTCTTATTAAGAAGCATAGCATGCTATACCCCTCCCCATGCATTTTATGATTTATATCACTCATCTCCAGTCGAACTACCTAATAAGTAAAAAGAGGGTCTCATATTCATTTTATTCATTATCTTGTTTGGTTGGAAAAAACTCTAATCACCCTTTGAATATCAGTGACCACTAAAGAGAAGAATATTGGAAAAAATAAAGAAAGGTAACCTTAACTAGTGATAAAGCCCTTAAAAGACCAAAACGACCCTAATAATCTTTTATCTGGGCAATGGATTGAATCTCTTGCTGGTTTATCAAGTTCTCTCTCTCTCTCTCTCTCTCCCTCTCCTCTTTTTCTTTCTTCTCCTCTGTCCTGCATTGTGTGAAATTTTAAATACACAGGAAAGGACCTGTGACAGGAATGAATTTGGCTTGTTGGAGGAGTCCCAGGACAGCCAGCCTATGTGACTGCAGCAGCCCAGTGGACTAGGGGGCAAATCAAGAAGGAGAAGGGGTTGCAGGGCCAGAGGCTTCTGTTCAGGATTCGCTTCTCTGTTGAGGGTTTTGTGTAGCAGGATCTAATTTATGTTTTTAAAAGGCCACTATAGGTGTCATGAAGAGTGGAAATGATAGGCCACTTAAAGGCTCTAGACGTGATTTAGTGCAGATAATGGCTGGTGATTAGATGGCAGCAGTAGAGGTGATGAGAAATGGCCATATTTTGTAAGTAGAGCTGACAACACTTTCAAATTGATTACATTTGGAGTAAGACAGGAGTCGAGATCAACTCGTAGACTTGGAGTCTGAGCGTTTGGGCTGAAACTGTTTGCCATGGAGTTTGTTGCCTGGAGGCAGGAGTACATCAAGCATTGGCTTTGGCGCCTGTTCAGTGTGAGTTGCCTGCTAGATGTCCAAGTGGAGGTAGCAACTAGGCAGTTGGATGTAGAAATCTAGATCTCAGAGGGATGGTCAAGGTTAGTACATATGTATGCAACATTCATCTCCCTACCTGTAGTTTTAAAAACCTTTGGTCTGGTTGAAATCACCTTGGGTCAGAATGTAGGGAAGCGAGGCTCCCGGACTGAACCTCGAAGCATCTTATAGAGATGAAGGATGCCTGGCGGGATCAGGCGTCCCAGAAGAATGTTCCATGAAATTAATTTCATTTGGAGTCTGTTGGGTTCTGATTGTTAATTTTGTCAGCTCTCCTTAGTATTCGATTTTTTGATGTGTAATGATTTGGGGATTTCAGACTCCTTGTAAGTGGGACTTGGGTTTTCATTTCCCATCCTGCCCCTGTACGAACGCCCCCAGCCCCACCCCCATCCGTGGCATCAGGTGGCATCCTGGATGCTGTGCCCTAGCTCCTCTCACCTTCAGGCCCATTTACTTCGCAAACGGAACTTCAGTTGCCCCTGCTTGCTTCCTATCCAGGTGGCAACTTACATTAGGCCCATTTCTGGATATTCATCTTATTTCTGCATCTGCCTAGATTTTGTCTTACTTTGTTGTAACTCGCTCTACTTTATTACTATTGCTGTGTGTTTGGAGCAAGGTGACACATGGAAGACGTGGACCCATGCGCCATGCCGTGCCATATGGGAGTTCCTTCATACCTGGAGTTTCTGCCTGTTTCCGGTTTTTACATCCCTCTTTTTTTTTAAAAAAAAAAAAGTGTTTTCGGTGAAAAAGTCACATTGACTATGTCTTCTATCATTCCCATTTAGGTGTGTGTTTTTCTATCATTGTTCCAGTTATCTGCATCTATTGTTTTATTTCATTTCCATGCCCCTGGAAGTTAAGTGTCCACGCTAAGTTAACTTTTAAAAGATAGGGTTTTGAATATATTATTCTTAGACGGTAATATTTGTGGGGGCTTTTAGGCAAAAGGATATACTACTTATCTACGTCAGTTTATTGCAGCTAATAAATAAAAGATACGTTGGAAGCAAATAATATGTGCACTGTGTATTTGCCTTGACATCATGTTTGTTAGCGTGATAAAAACCCTTTAACACAGGCGCGTGTATTTACGTTGGGTAGATTAAATGCAGAATCTTTATATCTCTGTAAAACTGAAAGCTACCTTGACCCTTCCCAAGCATACCTGAAGAGCTGGACCGTGAGAGCTTAACGGCTGTCAGGGCAGGCAGGGCGTGCCGCGCTCATCCCTCCCAGGCAGAGCACTCCTGTACCTGAGAGATTTTCAGCAAAATCACATGGTGAGCAGTGGACGTGCGATGGCCAAATGTTACAATTAATCCCACTCACTTTGATATAATTAATGAGAACGGTGAAATAGGAGTGTAATCATTTCTCCAAGAGGAAATGTCAACCCATTAATGAACATAAAGCTTATTATTGTCCATTGAAGCAGCAGGCTTCTTCCCAGCTATTCAAATGGCTGAGTTGGTGAGTTCACAGAGGTAGATGTTCTTCCCGGGCTGTCGTCGAGGGAGGGAACGCCTGGGAAGAGGATTTTTGTTTTTTTTTTTGTTTGTTTGTTTTACACCAATGACAGCATTTTGAAATGACTGCAGTTTTGGACACTACAGATTTAGTAAGCATGATATATTTCTAAATATAAGCGGAACCTAAAAAGAGTATTATTCTAGTTAAGTATTTATATATTTGTATAAAATCAAATCCTATGCTCTGTAAATAGCTCTTTATTACTATTAGGTTAATGCACTAAAAACCATAGCCCGTTTTAAATTAGATGGCACAGGTTAATCGCCCTGTTTTCCTGTGACTCCATGTGGTAGACTGGGGTGAGCTGAGCTGGATCTCAGACACACTCTCTGCGTGGGCTGCTCAGAGAACGTGCTCATGCCACTTGAGCGGTTTGTAGGGTTTATACAGTAATTCTTTAAAAAGTTGGAAAGTGGTGTACCAAGACAATAATAAAAAGACGGCCTGGGAGACCATGTTTTTTTCCAGGTTATACAGTGATATTTCCCAAGTAATAATGCATTAAAATTGAACTTATATTAGAATTTGTTAATTGCTTTTACTACTTAAATTTCATTGGTAACTTAGGGAATTTATGTAATTGCTTCAAATAACTTCATTGGCTTTATGAAATAAATAATAACATTGATGAAATTTTTATGGAATTCTGCATATCTTAAATGCTTAATACACATCATATGGCTATGTTCAGAAAACATAGACAGCCTTTAGAAATAATGCATGTAATATTGTGGGGTTTGGTATTGCTTTTGCTAAATTCTTATAATTTGCTTTCTGTAGAAAGTCCAGCTTTGCTATTTATGAAGCACTTTACAGTGGCTAGTGAGCTAATTATATCTTTGGGGGGAATAAGGAGTAATAATTGGACATTCAGCTTTTAAATTATGAATCATATATTATTATGGCAGATGTTCAAGAGCTGTTTCATATACATTATTTCTTCATATATGCCATGAGTTTTTTCTCCTAATAGTGCACAAAGGAATAAATATTTTTTAAGTTGTGTTAGGTGTTTAGGATAAAATCTTATGCTGTTTGTTTTGTAACTTTATAGTCAGCAAACGGTTTTGGATATAATAATTTAATAGCTCCATGGACTTTAATTTTAGTTAATATGATAACATGTCGTACCAGTAGGGCTAATATGCTTAATGAGCATAATATTCTATGTACCTCTCTTATTCAAGTTTTATAAAACATAGAACATTCTTTTCAACCCTGGTGTGCCAATGTCTTAGTAAGCTGAGAATCCTGGGGAAACATTCGTTTTTCTGGTCTCTCTGGCACATTTTTAGGCTACATTGTTGAATTGATTTAGATAGAGATTAGATATCTTTTCCAGTGTTGTTTTTGAAAACAATTAAGAATTTCTGTTCTCAGTAGTTTATAATAGAAACTCTGAAAATTAACAGATGACAAGAATTGTGAATTAGCATTATTACTTTATTGAGATAAGTAGCTGGAAATACAAGGCTAGGTGAACACAGCATCAGCCTTCAAGAGTAATAACTGTGCTGTTGGGAAAAGGCATTTCTATACAGCCTGTGCTCTGTCAGAGTGATTTAATTAGAGGTAGTGATATTTCAGTGTAATTTGTTAATGAGCACATTCTGCAAAGGGAGAGAAGAAGAATTCTTACTGAGCGCTGGTAATTTTGTATATTATTAGTTGGATTCTGTGAAAAGAACGAGTTTTCATTGACTTTTATGGCATAGAGATGCCTGGAGGAAGACTATCAATGAAGTGAAGAACAACTTAAAATTTTTGAGTTATTAAAATGCATACAACAGAGAATGCAATAATCTTACTGCTTTTTCCAATAGTATAATATATAAAATTGCATGCATAACATTACTGGACTATTGCAAATCTGAATTTCATATTTCTGATGTCATAGTCATTCTTTTATATTATCTCTTCTGCTTGTTTTTTTAAATTTCATGTCAAAGATGAATATCATAGATCTTTATGCCTTTCTTTTATTTGTGGCAACTTGTATACAGATGTTAGTTAAATACTATGTGACTTTCCCTGGAGAGGAAATGAAATAACAGATTCTGTAATAGATTCCATAACATTTCAGAGAACGTTATAATAAAACCTTTTTATTTTGGTGCGGCAGTATCAAGACTTTTAAGAATAAGAAATATGTTTGTTTTAGCAATGTAATCCACAGTACGTTTGATTCTGATTCATTTTCTTTCATAGATACTGTATCGTAATTCTGCTGCACTGGGAGGGTTTTAGGTCACCCGGGTTGAGCCCTTCCAGGCTCGACAGGCTAGGACGTGCTGCACCGACAGCCACCATCCTCCTTCTGTGCCTAACACAGAAACGCCCATTTCTCCTTCCTGCAGCGTCCATTGTGGAAACAGGTGACTCTGTTGAAACTCTCAGTGGGGTGGCTCCCTCCTCCCTTAGGTTTTCCATCTTATATTTTGTCCAATTAACATGTTCTTCCATAATTGCCACTACATAGAGTGAGGGTATCAGCTTTTAAATGCTTCTGCTAGTAAGCGTTATGGGTTACTTTAGTCCTCAGATTTTATTGGACAAAGCAAACCACGTGATCATGCCCAAGATCGAGGGAGATGAGAAGTGTCGTCTTTCTGAATGTCTAGGAAAGGGAGAAAACCTGCAAGTTTTGGTCACTATTAGTAATGCCTTCCTGCACCTTAGTAATTCGGCAGCACAGCAAAACAGGTCAGTGTTTCCCACCCGGAACTCCAAGCGCGGAGCACATGCGTGCTGCAGATAGGCATGGCTCATCTTTTTTACAGAGCTAAAAAGTTGAAGGCCTTATAATGAAGCAGTTTAGTAATTAACTCGTGACACTTAAAACTATATTTGCATGCTTTCTTTTTGTGGCTTTCTCTAAAATCTTTCTGGAACTCTTTATTATTTTTCGGTTTGCCAAGTAAGATTTATCTAAACCCTAGTGCCCATATAGCCTCTCCCCAGAATTCCTTGACTAAGAACTCACCCTCAGAGCAAGTACAGAAAAGTCCCCTTTCCTACTGAATTCCTCCCCTGTCACCTGACCATTGCTTTTGTATCAATGTATTGATCCTAAGTGAACATTTTATGCAACATTCATTTTATGATTATTTTAATTTAATGAGGTTATTTTTTGCTCATAGTTTTCATTCTTTAATTCTAAAATACCAGATATGTATAAATTGTTTTATGTTTTTGTCAGGTACTAAAGAATCATTAAATTTTAAAATTTTCTCAATTGTTTATTTCTTGTTTCCTCCATCATTTCCTTTTCTTCCAATCTTTTGCTTTTTTCCTTCTTTCCTATTGGATTTTAATGTTGACAGTTAGTATTATTCTTTTTTTTTAATTTTGTTTATTTATTTTAGAGAGATGGAGAAGGGAGGGAGAAAGCGAGGGAGTGAAACATCAATGTGTGGTTGCCCCTAGTACACCCCATACTGAGGATACGGCCTACAATCCAGGCATGTGCCCTGACTGGGAATCAAACTGTCGATGCTTTGGTTTGCAGGCCTGCGCTCGATCCCCTGAGCTACACCAGCCAGGGCCATAGTCTTATTCTTTATGGAAGTCAATAATAATTTTTGTGTGTTTTAGAATTAGGGTGCCTATATTATATTAAATTTTATATAGGTTTTTAAAAACAAATTTCTTAAAATTAAATTAATTAGTTTTCTAGACATAAAATTTACTAAGTTATTAAAGAGGACTCAAGTTCTAGATATTGACTATTTTCAAAATGGTTTTTGATTATAGAAGTGACTATATTTTATATCTATTTTAAACATGTAATTATTACATTAAATGAACATGAATATTCAATATTCTAATTTACAGTTATATGAATAACTTTAAGCTTTTTATATGCTTTGAAGCATTTGTAAATGCAAATGACTTTAAATATATTTTATATGTACATATTTGTATATTTACATCTTACGTAATTACAAATACTTACATATTATATTATTGTTCACAGAGTACATATATATTATTTGCTAACAGGTCATCCAAAGCTATGTACCTGCAGTCTGTTTTGCCTTTAGATTTCATTTTTACTTTTGTTTACTTTCCTAACACAATGGAGAATTTGGATGAAAGTTGGAAAGACTTGAAAGTTACAGGAACCTCCTCAAATGTTTAAGATCCGAATTAGATAATATAATAATGACTCCCTCAAATAGGAATTTGTGTCCTTATAATTATTGTTATACTTGGATTAAAGGTTTTATTTAATTTAAATGTGATCAAATGAAGCTACATGCAGGACAGGGTTTGTGGGCACCATACTCAAAACAACTATTTGAGGCAGGAGAAATTTTGGACTCTCTCTTAAGGAGAAAGTAAGAAAATTGCTTTATGAGATTCAGTAGAGCACTATATGATCAAGCTCTAAAAGCCACTTACAAGATTACACATTTAATGCTTTAAGCCAAAATGCCTTGTGTCAGTGCAGAATTCCTTATTTACCAACCTATATACAGCACAGTAACAGTGTACCGGGAGCCAGTGAAGCAGCAGAAGTAGAAAAGGAGCCACGCTGGAATCATGCGCTCGGGAGAGGGAATGGTGGCACGTCACACATCGTAGTGACAGCACTAGTCAGAAGGAGTATTAAATCAAAAAAGTTAGCGTCGCATGTCCATGACTTTAAGGAATTAGTAGGTTAGTTAATATCAGTGGTTAGAATCCTTGAAGAGCTTCTCTTTTGCTGTGAAAAAAAATAGTGACATAATTAACTTTTGTAAATTATGTATACAAAGAGAAAAATAAATACTTTAAAATAGAATGTTGGCAAACATCACAGGAAGCTGTTTGCTCTGGCCCTAATGGCACACAGGTATAAAAGCTGTAGATGTTATGAAGATAAAAACATCAAGAGATTAATCCAAAAGCCCAGATTGTTTGTGCACTTTATTCAAATGGAAGCTCTTGTACATACAAATGTGATCATAAAATGTAATTCCACCTAAATTGATACTATGAAAATAAATGGCTACAGCTTTATGCTACAATAAGGAATTAGACAACCATATTCACCAACATATACCAAAGTGCAGTGTGTGTTCAAATGCTGTTCATTGTAGAATTGTTGAAGGAGAGTTATTAGCTTGAAAAAAAATCAGCTTACCTAACTGAAAATTTGGAGCATCAAAGGAACTTAATTCAAAACTGCTAAGACCCTGCATGAAATACCACACATACTCACACAATTTATGGGTTTGAAGCAAAAATTTAACTTTGGAAAATGGAGAAATGATTCACTTGTGATCATTAGTTGATGTTATATTTTTAACTTACAGAAAATTATGACTGTTAAAGCACTGCCTGTGTGTGCTTAAAGTAAAGTTTTAATATTTTAAAATATTTAATTTGAAAAAAAACTTAAAGCATTTGCACTTCAAGTAGGAATTCTAACAATATTTGCCAATGTAAGAAAAGGATCGTGAGGTTTAATAAATGTTTCCCTGGTGGTTTTCAACAAGAAAGAACTTTCTGTCAGAGGAAAAGCGATGAATCACGTGCTACCGTTTCAACCACCAACTTTTGTGAATTAAAGTTTTCATCAAGGGTATTTATCAAGAATTTAATATCTCAATCAGTAAACTTGTTATAAAAATTTAATTAAAACAAGCTTTATAACTTCATATTTATTTTTTAAAACTGGCATTTAATTGATCTATAAGATTGTATTAGTTTCAGTTGTGCAGTGTAATAGTTCAATATTTGTATGCACTACTGATCTTTGAATAATGTGGATGGTAGGGGTTGCCAGCAGCCCCATAACCATGCAGTAGAAAATATGTGTATAATTTTTAATTCCACAAAAACTTAAATATTCACCCCTTGTAACTGGGGGGATGGGTCCCAGGACCTTTCACCGATCTGACCCCCCCCACCCCCAGTGCTCACGTCCTTCATAGGAAATAGCATAGAACAGTGCATACAATGAGGCTCCCATATCTGTAGGCGATCAAATCTACAGATGTAAAACCAGGGATAGGGAGGGATGACTGCATATTTACTGACAAATTCCTCGTAGAAGCATACCTGCACAATTCAAAACCATGTTGTTCAATGGTCAGCTTTACTGTGAAATGATCACCAAAGTAAGTCTAGTTAATATCCTTCCCCACCCATAGTTACAATTTTTTTCTTGTGCTGAGAACTTTTAAGATCTATTCTCTTACCAACTTTCAAATGTACAATACAGTGTCATGAACTATAGTCATTAACTGTAGTCACCACATTGTACATTATATCCCCATGCCTTAATTGTTTCGTAACTGGAAATCTGTACCTTTTGACTCCCTTCATCCATGTCTACCACGTCTCACCCCCACCTCTGGCAACCACTGGGCTTTCCTCTATATGTCTGAACTCAGGGGGTGTTTATTTGTTTTCATTCCACCTGTAAGTGAGATCCCATGGTATTAGTCCTTCTCTGACTTGATTCACTGGCATAATGCCCTCAAGGTTCATTCCTGCTGTCACAGATGTCCAGATTAAATTCTCTTTTATGGCTGAGTAATAGTCCCTTTTCTTCATCCATTTATCCATGGGCAAGGACTTAGGCTCTTTCCACATTTTGGCTATTGTAAATAATGCTGCAATGAACAGCATTTTTATATACATTTAATAGTATGTTTCCTAAAACTTCATATTTCATCTTTTATCATATTTATGTGCTATAAAGAAAATGCAGTGACTTTTTTCATTAATGTCCTTGTCTACAGCCCCCCTCTATCTCTAGTGTATCACATTGGGCATGTGTGAAAAAGACCGACAGACCATGGAATGGCTGCCAAAGTTTTCCAAGACAAATTATTTCTTGAATTGAAACTCAGAATGGGCTGGGGTGACGAAGGAATAGCTAAGCAGATTTTTCAGATTTATGAGCAAACTTGCCAATTAGTGACCATTCTTCATTGGAATTTCTAAGTAAAAATGCTTTGAAATATTCCTGTTGAGACACCCCCTCCCTATCTTCCTCCCTCCTGTTTCTTCATTAATATATATCCAATTCATTAATAATTAAGAAAACTTCTGTTAATACTATAAAACTATTTGTTTTTCCAACATGCTTTGTAAATATCAATTAATGCGGGAAAACAATTTAAAAAGTCAAAGGCATGTTTAGGCACAAAACATATTTTACAGTTCCTTATAATTGTTTCTAAATATGATATGATGTTTTCCTTCAGCAAAAAATATGTTAATATCTGTACCTTTTTATTCATATGGTTTATGTAGTGCTATAAACTGCTAATACATTTAATATGTAAGATCTGTGGTTTCCTGTTAATATTTTATAAGGATATTAATGGTTTTATGGTTAACATCAATTTGATATATTGCTTTAACAGCAAAAAGTACTTTAAAATAATTATTTTCCGGATGTTTAATTTGTATTAATTATGTTAACATAGTACCTACATATTATGTAAAGTATGCAGGGCTCTAATAATAAATTTCTTGTTTAACATTACAACGTTTTTAGCTAAAAACATTTAACCAAATGTAGTTTTCAATTCGAATTATCCAGTGGATCAAGCCTGTTTTATTTGTTGTCTAAGGAAGTTCATTTTCTTTTATGTTATGAAATCTAGAACTTGTACTTTGGGTTACCTGAGCACTTAGGCAAAATTAAATTGTTAACGTAAGGAAAATTGTTCTGTCAGGAGAATATTTCAAATTAAGTTTCTTGATTATTTTTTAAATGATAAAATTTCAACTTTATTATATGTGTGTGATAAAATATGACGACTTTCATGAAACACCACCTCAATATCCCCACACCCAGGGGTTCGTGTAAAGTTACTGACTCGCTTATGCTGTCCAGCTCAAACTAGTACCATCTTGAGACAATGGACCCCTTGTTTGCGAGAGACCGAGGATCTTGACAACTACCCAGTCCTTTCAAATATCTAAAAGTGTGGTAGATCAGACTACCAACTGTAAGGAAGTATTTTTACACCAGTTTTAGGTTTACTGAAAAAATTAGGCCAGAGTACAGGGAGATGCATGTCCCATACCCCTAGAAGGTTTTCTGTCGCAGGTTTCCCCCATTCTCTGAAAGCAGATCATTCCTGTGACACCTTTCTTAAGCCAAAATGGTGTAAGATGAAAAAGTAAACTGTTAATTTCTATGGAAAAAGTTTGAGTGTCCCCAGACCCAAAAAATAACATACCAAATGATACCAAATAACACATAAAATCCAAAATAATGCTAACATATAGTAAAAACAGGAATGATATAATACCAAAGTTTTGTACACCTACTAATCCACTCAAGCAATGTATTCTTCCCCTTTTAGACATTACTGGGTGCCACCTAAGTGAGACCGCTCTGCTACTCGCAGAACCAGTACTATCTTTGGGCAGTTTTCAAGGTTCTCTCTGCGTATAAATAGTACAAATGGTGGATGGAAGCAAGTTCAATGCTGCTGACATGATGTCTTTGTTTTATTCACCACAATTGAAACAGTTATGTCCAGTTTTATGCTAAGTGTCACACCCCTATGAATTCTCTTAGGTTTTTCTGATAACCCTAGAATGACACATCTTGCTAACAGATGCACAAAATAAATCCACACAAAGCACATTTGTTCACAGATAACAATCGAAAGCTATGGTGCTTGATGCTGAGATGCTGACTATGGTTCCCGGGGAAGAAGCTTGGCAAGTCCACTCTCACTGCTCGAAGTGTACACTGCCCCTATGACTGATCACTGCAAAAAACTGTAACAAAACCACTGAACATTATTTTCACTTTTTGCCTTTCTTGTAAAGGGAAAATTCATTTCAGGTTTCTTTTGATTAGCAAGAATAGGTATTAATGTGAGTCTTGCATAAAGGCAAAGTGGGGTAACCCAAACTTTCGAAAAGTGGGAATACCTGTATGAACATCTCACATTGGTGTGGCACATTTGTTACATCCAGTATTGATACATTATTAAGTGAAGTCCATGGTTTACACTGGGCTTCACTCTTTGTGTTGTGCAGTTCCGTGAGTTTTGACAAATGCTTAATGTCCACTGAATATAGTACAGATTAGTTTCACTGCTAAGGATCTATTTCATCCTTATTTTTAAATGTATAATCACCTTTTCTTAAAAAAACATTAAAGATATCAAAATATACTACAAGGCCACTGTAATCAAAACAGTCTAGTACTAGCATAAGAATAGACACATAGATCAGTGGAATAGGACAGTGAGCCCAGAAATAAGCCCATGTCTCTATGCTCAATTAATATTTGACAAAGGGGGACTTCTGATTGAGATGGACCAAAGGATACCTCGCTCCCAAGGTATCCCAGCCCCACACCAGGCCACTCAGCCCAGGGTTCCAGTGCCAGGGAGATACGTCCCCATAACTTCTGGCTGTAAAAACCAGTAGGGGTTGGGGCAGAGGAAGAAACTGCAGGATTCTCAGGGGTCTCCTCTTACAGAGCCTAAAATGGACTTAGGACATACACAGACTCACTCCGTCTGGGCTTTAGGACTAGGCTGTAACTGGGAGGACACCAGTGGTTTCTGCATGGCTAGAGAAACCATCAACAAAATTGAAAAGGAACCAACCAAATGGGAGGACATATTTGCCAGTCCTACCTCTGACAAGGGTTTGATCTCCAAAATATGTAAAGAACTAATACATCTCAACACTAGGAAGACAAGCCAATTAAAAAATGGGCAAAGAACCTGAATAGACACTTCTCCAAGAATGTACAGATGACCCATAGACATGTGAAAAAAATGCTTATCACTAGCCATCAGAGAGATGCAAATTAAAACCACAATGAGATACCACTTCACACTGATCAAAACGGCTATCATTAATAAATCAATGAACAAGTGCTGGAGAGGATGTGGAGAAAAGGGAACCCTAGTGCACTGTTGGTGGGAATGCAAGACTGGTGCAGCCACTGTGGAAAACAGTATGGAATTTCATCAAAAATTAAAAATGGAACTGCCCTTTGACCTAGTGATTCCATTACTGGGAATATACTCTAAGAGTCCTGAAACACCAATTCAAAAGAACTTACGCACCCCTATCTTCATAGCAGCACTATTTACAATAGTCAAGTATTAGAAACAACCTAAGTACCCATCAGTAGATGAATGGATTAAAAAACTGTGGTACATTTACACAATAGAATACTATGCAGCAGAAAGAAAAAAGGAATTCCTACCTTTGGTGAGAGCATGATTTGAACTGGAGACTATCATGCTAAGTGAAATAAGCCAGTCAATGAAAGACAAATACCATATGATCTCACGTATAAGAGGAATCTAATGAACAAAATAAACTAATGAGCAAAACAGAACCAGAGACATAGAAACAAGGAACAGACTGACAGTTGCCAGAGGGGAGGGGCCAGAGGGAGTGGTGAAAAGAAGGGGAGGGGATTAGTAAAAGAACACGGATGAATAACCCACAGACATGCACAGTGGTGTAGGGGATGACTAGGGGATCGGTGTTTGGGCTGGAAGGAGGAGGGCAAAGGAGGAAAATTGGGCCAAATGTAATAGGATACATGAGAATGGAAAACATTTAAAATGATACAACTGCTTTATGTTTTGGATCAAAATTTAAAAGTTTTTCATTACGTTATTCAGAATTATTTATCTACCATCCATTAAGAAAATGTTTCACTCACAAGAACAGCTTGGTTCTACTAAATTATATTTCTTTTTACAACAGTCACATATCTATGATGTTTGCCTTATTTCCTTCATCTTCAAAGTTAAATTTTAAATCTAATTTCAGTCATTTAAATAATCGAAACATGTCCCTTGGATATCTTTTTCTATCTTCCAAGGAGCTTCTGTCCTCTCTTTTCTTGTTTATAACCAGATTTTTATACACATATTTTGTCATCACCCTGGAAACCTTTTTGAAAGCTTACTGATTATAAATAAATGTAATTTATAAGTCATGAATATATATTAGCTCTGTAACTAGGATTTTGTAGCATAGCAGTTATCTATATTTTTCCATGAACTTCTAAGTTTCCGTAAAAAGAAAATTCTTCTTGATTAAATTCTAGCACCTGTTCCCAGGGTGCAGGTGAATCTTAACAGATTGGAAAAAGGATTCCTAGCTGTATCTTAGTCATAATGAACAAAACAACAGGCAATAAATGTTGACCAGCAGTTAAAAAAATAGAATTCATGTATTAACCATTGTAGTAAGTTTGCTAAGCTTGCCCTAACAAAATACTAGAGACAGGGTGGCCTAAACCACAGGAACGTATTTTCTCACAGTTTTGCAAGCTGGAAGTCCAACATCAAGGTTCAGCAGGGTTGTTCTGTCTAAAGACCTTTCTCCTTGGCTCACAGAGGGCCGCAGTTCTGCTGTGTCCACACACGGTATTTCCTCCATGCACCTGCATGTCTGTGTCCACAGTTCCTCTTCTTATGAGGACACCAGCCATTTTGGATAAAGCCCCACCCATGCAAGCTCATTTAACTTTATCACATTAAAGAATATATCTCAATTACAGTCATAGTCTAAGGTACTGGGAGTTAGTACTTCAAAATACGAATTTTGGGGAACACAATTCTGTCCATAACACACACTGAAATGAGCAAGTATTTTAATTTGTGTGACGTGAAAGCCATAAAACATGCATATCATGGATTAAGCATGTCCCTGTGTGCCAGGAGCACTGTACATGCAGTAGTTCACAATCACAGGATGAAGTTAGAACTGATATTCCACTGAGCAAGACCCTGTCAGTTGGTAGTGGGCTGTTCTCATTTATGGTGTTGTTTCCACTGCTTATGTGTACAAAGGGAATTATCTAATATAAAACAAACCTGAATAAGGCCAAAAATGTTGCCTATTTTATTTTCACATTAGAGCAAATGAGAATTAGCATTTGTTTAAAAAAAAACACAGCAATTTAATAGCGTATGTATTAAACTAATTCATACTGGTTATAGGTTAGGTTGCACAAGGGTGATAGAAAAATTAATTGACTTTAAGTAACTGACCTTTATGCGGTTTCTGCCAAGCTGTTCTCTCCAGTGTTGGACTCTTTGAGGTCAACCACTTCTCATTCCTGGGATTTGTAATGACCCTTTGTAGGAAAAGACATCTATTTTTCTTCTTTGCTAATGAATTTTTCAAAGGCCGCCTTCTTTTTCTCCCAGCTTTATTCTGACACCTGAGTCCAATTAAGTAGCTGAGTACCAAATTAACAGAATAGTCAGTCACAGTAACCTCGAGAGTCAACTTTCCTCTTCTGCTTGCAGACTGTTCATGTTAATCTAGGGGGCTCCACCCGCTTCCCTCTTGGATATTTAAAGTACCTCCAGTTCAAGAATTCCTTTTGAAGATGCTATTTACTTTGGTGCTTTCAAAGATCTAACATGGCATTGTTGTCTTCTCAAGCATTCATCAAGCCTCTTTGTCATTTCCTTATCTGTATTGTTTTATAGAAGTTTAGGTCCGACTAACTTAAGAGTCATGAGTTTAGACTCCCTTACGTTTTATAGGGGAAATAAGGTCAGAAGTCAGACAGCCAGGTCATAGATATTCTCTGAGCTTTCTCCTGTTCTGTAGAATAGAAATAACCATACCCCATTCCGAAGAGTATTGCTGAGGTTAAAGCAGTGCCTGGCATTCAACAAGTACTAGTTCATTTTCTTTCACTACCAGCAGCAACCCAACACAAAGCCCACTATGTCAAGTCCCTGGCATGTCGTCCTTGTTTTGGTTGCTGCGTGTTGGGCGTACTTCTAAGTCTCCCATAGCAGGCTGGGCATACTTCTAAGTCTCCCATCTGTTTTCCGGTTTTTTGAAAAGTTGTGAGATATTGATCTGTACAGTTGGCCCCTGGGTATTTATTGAACATTTTTACTGTACCTGTCACTGGTGGGTGTCATAGGAAACAAAAGAACCAACCAAGACTCACCATCAGGAAGCTAATGTCATGGTGTACAGTCTGCTTACAGGGAGATCTAGTCATGTGAAGCCATTAATAGGTAGACATTATCTGTTACAGTCATAATAAAAATAAAGTGCTAACATGTGTTTCTGTGGACAAGAAGTGTAAAAACAAATAAAAATTAAAATGAAACATGTAGAACCTTTCCAGATGAGGGCATAGGCTTCTGTCTTCTGAATCAGGACATCGCCGTTGACTCTCCCCTCCGCAGTGGCCTGGCTCTGGAGCTGTGGCATGGAGAATCCGGGCAGGGAACACCCAGAAGGGGTGATGCACGTGGGGTGTGGACCACAGGGAGGTGGGAAATGACCAAGAAATCTGTCCAACTGAGCAGAATATGATGTAAGTTAAACCAAAGAGACCAAGCGAACAGGAATTAAGAGAGCATGCATTCTAGGTAAGAGAGTTACTTACAATAATTCAGATTTTAAGCAAGCAGGAGAAAATCACTGCAGAACTTTGGTCTAGGAGTGGGTAGGCGATGACCGGGAGCAGGGAGAAGACCGCCTAGGAGGCAGACCCGGTTATCCGGTGTGAGCTGCTGAGGACTGATGCTGGACTGGTAAAAGTGAACATGAAATGCAGAAGGGAATGTAATATTTCTCACCCACGTTGTATGTTCTTAACTTTTGTAAGTACCTTTTATGATGTAAAAGCTACTTTTAATACAAAAAGGCGATAGAAGTTTTTTATTTTGATTTCTCAGCAGGGTTTCCTCAAACAGTTTTTCTTTTCATTTTGTTGTCCTTAATAAAAGATAAGCAGTAGATGGCATTGTTCTATAGACAGGATTCCCATTTTTCACTCTTAAATCACATGTCATGTAAGATGGGGTAATTGAGTATCTTTTGGGATACTTCTGTTCCAAAGACAAATATGTTGGTTTAAAACATATTTTAGTGTGAGATACAATTTACTGTGAGATACAAACTTTGTGTTTTTATTTTTAAATGTTTGAAAGATAAAAACCGATATATATGGAGCTGTGTGAAAACACTATATCCAGTAAAGTATTTTATTACTGTTATGGAGGGTTCTGTGGTTAGTGAGCTAGATAAACATGCCTGTTATTTGTCTGTGGTCTCGTGCACATCTTGGTGAATCTATTAATGAAAACAAAAGAACTGTATGAATTTGTTTGTGGGGTGGGAATATTAATACATTTGCTTAGATTCTTAACAGGCAAAAGGTGTATATGATTCCATTTTGCAATGTGTACCTATTGATGCACTCCAAGGTGTATCCTGTGGAATTACTGTCCAGACACAGCGTCACATGTTTACAGAACTGAAAAAAATTCCTTGATGCTATTCACATAGAATTTTTCTTCAAAGAGAATGATGAAGGATCTCAAAGGAAATAATATCTAAAGAATAATTGTATTATTTTGTAATTTTATTTTGGCTTAAATATTTCTAGCTCTACATTCATAAATATGTAGTATAACTTACCTAATGACACATGGGTGATGAATTTTGCTACTCTTAAAACACAGATATTCTCAGTTAAAATTTATTTTGAGGTATACCTTTATTTTTGCATGTTTGAAAATGTATAAAATTGTTAATATTTCATAGAGCTTCTATAAGCACCATGAAGACTAGAAATTGCAAATTACTCACTTTTAATTGTCATAGGTTTTGTAATTCTGAGCATAGTGGGTATTCAACATTAATAAATGCTATTGCTGTGTTCCTTTAATCATTGATTCACAACTTATGTAGTAAGACTATTTTAGGAAACACGCAGGAGCACCTCTCCAAGTGAGGGTCAGGCATGGCTGTAAAACAGGCAGTAGAACTCAGATTGCTACATGTAGACAGAGAGCAGGGGATTTGCTCTACCCTCAGAGCCGGGATCTGAGGATGAGGTGGAGTTTGTTAGGGGTGGTGGGCAGCATTTGTGAAAGACAAAGGGGGGGAAGTAGACATGTCTCTGGGCCCAGGACCCAGGGGTGGGTAGGGACAGGGAAAGCTTTGGAACAAGAAGATGCTGGGGACCACATCTCAGAACCACATTCAGATGTTGTCTACTATGAAAATTCCTTTAATGATGTAAAAGTAAAATTTTTGATTTTCATGTTACTACATTTTATCCTTTAACCTAAGCAGGCTGTAGATTTGGATATTAGTGGTCTCTGCTCTTGGAGTGGAGTTAGACTTCTATATTTATGATCTTTTACAGTGAAGTTTAGCAACTGCAATGGAAAAAGGAAAGTACAGTATGCAAGCAGCGAGCCAGCAGATTTCAAGGTAGATGAAGATGGCATGGTGTATGCAGTGAGAAGCTTCCCCCTCTCCTCTGAGCACGCGAAGTTCCTGGTGTACGCCCAAGACAAAGAGACTCAGGAGAAGTGGCAAGTAGCAGTGAGACTGAGCCTCAAGCCAACCTCAGCTGGGGACTCAATGAAGGTAGAATATCCACATGTTTGAGATTCAGATTTGTGCATTTTGCACTAAATGTATACTTTGCTTCACATCATATTAATGGATGCCCAATATTTGGATTTTCATTAACTTCAGTCACCTCAGTAGTATTTTGTTGTGTTTTTAATCTCATGAGATACTTGGACCAAATGTACTTCAATCAATCTGAAATTGTATTTGAAAGCTTTGTTTACATTTTGAGATTTATAACTTAAATTAGAAGTAGTTTGTTTGAAATTTTGTAGAAGCTTTACAAGCTGCTAAATATAACCACGGAATAAATAAATACTCCTTTGCAAGATTTCACCAAATTCATTATTAGATAGGAAGTTCAGATTTATGTTAGTAACAGGAAGCCATTTCCAGCAAGGAGCATTGGGTTTTTGTCTTGTCCCTTAATAATCAAGTGGAGAGTATGAATTATTTATACTACCCACATGACTTTTAGGAATAATACACTCCCCCTGTGGAAGCTGCTATAAGCCAAGATACATTTCCAACACAGTACAGTTCAACTCAATTCAACAAAAATTTATTGAGCACTTATTTTGTGTAAGTCATCATATTAAGAATTTTAAATAAGATACAGTAACTTCTTCAGTAGAGTTATTATAACACTACTCATTTGAATATTCCATTTGTTTGAATTAATTTGAAATCATTATGGGGGGACACCACATGCATATTCTAAATGTTTTGATTTTATGAATTATGACTATTGCATTTCATATATTTATTGTATTGTGAGAGATAAATACCAGAAATGAATATGTGTATTCTTAATTGTAAATGCAGTATACACACAAGTAATTAAATATTAATAAATATATCACAGGAAAATATTTCATTTTTCTTTTATGCCAGTGTCAGACTTTCATTATGTAGGATGTAGTGTGTCAGACTGTTAACTGTTAAGGAGAGTCATGTTATCTGGGTAACGTAAAGTGAGAAACTGGTAACTAATCAAGTGAAAAGTTGCTTTTGTTGTTGATAATCAGTGTGTTCCAGCAAACTAGCTTGGATATTTTCACCGAAGCAGCAAGGGCTAATGGCTAAAGTGTCTACAGATACAAGAAGAAACAGAAGAAAATGTTGACACCCAGCAGAGATTAATACCCCGTGTGCAAAGTGGGTCATCTACAGCATCCATCATGGCTGACATAGGTTTAGAATAATTACAGCATTAATTCTGTGGGATTTAATAGGGTCATAAATATTTGAGACATTCCTTAGCAGTATGTATTAAACTTCTCTTGGAATTCAAATTATATTTTAGCACACCAAGATCTAAATTTAATGTACAGTAGCACATTACCTGAACTGTGGTTTAAGCTAATGAGAAATATATAAAAGGGTCTGATTAAATTCTGCTCAATATTAACTACTATCTAACATGGTTTATAGAAACTGAAAATAGTTTACACAGCTGTGCCACATAATAAATGGTTTGGAATTCAGTTTTCCAATGAACAGCATAACCCAAATTTTATGTTGTGTTTTCTATTATTTTAGTAGGAGGACAAGGAAAGGGCCTCCTGACTTATTTTCTTATCCATGATAAACTGTGGTCCCTACGCTTTCGGGTGTCCACTGGTACTGATATGCCTTCAGAAAATGTTTCTCCTAGTACTCAGGAATGTCTTCTTGTATTTTAATGAAAAGGGATCACAAGAAATTGAAGAAATCGTGTTCCCGAGACAAATGACTAAGCACAATGGACACCTACAAAGGCAGAAGAGAGACTGGGTTATCCCTCCCATCAACTTGCCGGAAAACTCCAGAGGACCTTTTCCTCAAGAGCTTGTCAGGGTAGGGTGGCAGTTTGCGCTGTCTGTGTGGCATGTGTCGAGTGTATGTTAGAGGTGTCTTTGTCTGTTTTTTTCCCACAAGGTAGAGTTTATGACATGTACCTACTAAGAAATATATTTTTGTATAGGTGAAATGTCTTCTGTCGTAAAGAGCCTCCTCTCCTTCTTTTTATCATCTCAGATTATTTATAGGCAGAGCTCCCTGTAGCTCCTCTACACCATGGATGGTAAAGTTTGTTCAGTTTGTGAAGACAGAAGCCCTAACTCCAACATGCGTTCACACCCATGCCTTACCTTTAGCCATAAAATGCACATACCTCGACTTCCCTGTCTGAAACCTGCACTTTCCACGATGGTCTTTGTCCTTTATAGATAGCTTTTCAGCCAAAGAAAAAATAAAGGAGCAATCATTGCTAAAAATGCCAACACTAAGTGCATTTAAGAGTTTTTAAACAAAAAAAAAAAAGTGACCTCTGATACCATTAACAGAATCCCTGGGGCTGTGCAAAAATATAGGCTTTCAAATCTGAAAAGTCAGTTTTTTTAGTTACTCTAAATGCATAGCATCAAATGCAGAGAAAAAAATTACAGATATTTCCGTGTGTTCAGCAAAATTAGCAACCCATTATTTATTACAAAAGGAAAGTAAGGAAAAAGTCATTGTATTGCCATTTATTAGAAAATAAAATGTTTCTCTGGATGATTAATTTAGCATTCTAGTACACACTTACTGAAAGCTGTATTTTTTAATAAGTCACTTTTGTGTCATGGATGCTATTCTATTGCACATTATAATTCACTTTAACAATGCATAATATAACCACAAAGAAAGTTGTTTCTTATTTTTCTACTTTAATGGAGAATGAGAAAAACTAGTTATGCTTTAACTTTAAAAATAATAACAACATTCTATTACTGGATTAGGTCTGTGTACCTATGACATGTTTTACCTGGTAAATATCGCATTCTCACGCCCCCCAGGATTGCTGCACTGGCCCTTTCTCCGTCCTCCCCTTCCCCCCTCCCTCACTACTGCCTGATCCTGAGATTGCTCATCCGCAACTTATTGTTCCCAGGAACTGTGGTGTTTGGAGGAGAAGGAAGTGAGCCCGTGGGTATAATGTTTGAGAGTATAGAAATATAGTTTTCAATCATATCTTGTATGATTTGTTATTGATAAGGAATTTGCGGTGGTAAGTGCTACCTGAAAATGATACGAGAAGTCTGGGTTGCAGTGAATAATGTCAGTACATACACTGCAAGTGCAGAAACCTGATTTCCAAGCTCCATCATGAGCTTAAAGTTCCCTAGTGAGGCTACTTCACACTGTAAACAACTATTTCTTACCCTAACTGAAGCAAAAGGGTAAACGGTGCTCTCTCGTTAAATTGAACACCTGATATTTGATTAATATTCTGCAAATTTCTGGGATAGAATCCGTTACTGTTTAAAAACTGGCACTCCTTAATTTTGACTTTTTGCACTGCTTCTAGTGCATGTTCTCTCTGATGTTAAATCTGCCCCCAGTCTTTCCGGTGATAGGGAACATCTCTTTCCGAAGCCTATCACCAAGAAACAAGGACAAGGAACAGGCCTGGGAGCCTTTTAGTGGTTTTCTGGGAGGAGACGGTGTAAGTCTGTAGCTGAAAAAGGGCACAAGGTGTGGCATGCTGTGTCTGAGATAATGAGCTCATTTAGTCTCTCACTTAATGTGATTGTCTTCTTGACCCTCAGATCAGGTCCGATAGAGATAAAAACCTCTCACTGCGGTACAGCGTGACTGGGCCAGGAGCTGACCAGCCTCCAACTGGTATCTTCATTATCAACCCCATCTCAGGTCAGCTGTCAGTGACCAAGCCTCTGGATCGTGAGCAGATAGCCCGATTTCATGTAAGACTTCAGCTGCTGATACCCTGTGTGTTTATTCTTAGTCTTCTGAGTGTGCGCAGAGTTTAACGTTTGCCTCTCATTTCCGTCTTAAAGCTTTGCGTCTGAGAGTTTTCACAGGTGAAATGCACTTGTAGCCTTCTCAATTTATTGTAATAACTGTACTGTTTTTTTAGAATTGATGAATGTTCATGGTAAAAAAAATGGCACTGAAGAAGAAAGTGAGATTGCCTAAAGTCACATTACCATTAACTTGTTGACACTGGCTTTCAGATGTGAGGCTCGGAATATATAAGAACAAATTTACATGTAAGGGGTCAAAACTGTTGCTTGTAAATTATGTAAAGATCGTGTTTTTAATAGCCATATAATATCCCACTGAATGGATGTATAATCTATAATTTTAAAACAGTTTCTCGCTAGTAGATGTTTATATTTGCCATTTGCCATTTTACCTGGCTGCTGGTACTATTATTACCATTCAGTAGAGACCTCGAACGTGGAGAGCACGTTTCTGTGTCATTGTCCATGGGCATTACTCCCTCCAGAAAGGTCGCCACTCCGACAATCCTACCGGAGACTGGGGTCTCCCTTTTCCTCATCGTTCCGCTGACACTCCATTTCACCAGTCGGCCAGTATGAGCGAGCTTTCCTTGGGGATATGAACTAGTCATATTTCTTACATTAATTTTTGTTCTTTACTTTTCTATATATTACTGAGTTATGACCACTTATGTATATAGTTACATGTTTATATTTTTAGATACATACAAGGTGAGGCAAAAGTAAGCTCACAGTTGTTTATATGGAAAACAACATAAAATTAATAAATAATACGAGAATAAATTCTGTTTCACATACTCACAAGTATAAACCTACTTTTGTCCCATCCCAAATATATTTGAACCTGTCTTTTCGAACTTAAAAATAATGTTGTGTTGAGTCTCTTAGAATGCAAGAGTTACCTAATATTAAAATAATCAATTCCTAGAAGCTTGTTTCCTTTTTCATTTTTTATAGTCACTTGCATATTTTCCTGGAATACGATTTCAAAATTTTTCCATGAGTTCAATATAGACACCTAAATTGCTTGTAATTACTTCTTTAATTTCAAAGCAAACAACTAAAACTTTAAATGAAACTACTATTGTCTTTTAGAAGAATATATGCACATTGTAGAAACTTTTCAAATAATATAAAAACAAAACTTCAAATAATACAGTATAAATAATTCAGTAAAAATGACTTATAATCCTAGTACATAAAACTAAACTTTTAAAAAAATACTTTGGTGATATACTATAAAATGTTTTGCTATGCATAGATTCATAAATGTATTCTTTTGAAATTGGGACCATTCTCTGAAACCAGGTTTTGCCACATCACAATCATAAGATTTAACATCTTTCCATGTCAATAGAAATTATTTATTTAAATCATAATTTTTGATTGGTCCAAATTATTCTGTTGAATGGCTATAACATAATTTTAACTGTCTGTTGGTGGATATTTGGGTAATTCGGTTTTTTAATTTATTTTGCAAGTATATATAACCATGAACATTCGTCTGTACATGTTTTCATTATATCCTTGGAATAAATTGTTTAAATTGATGTTATTTTGATATATATATAGTAAAATTGTTATCCAAATGGTTGTGTTGTATTTCACCACCTGCCCACTAAACAGGGGTATCAGACTCATTTTCACCAGGGGCCACATCAGTCTCACGGTTGCTTTCAAAGGGCTGAATGTAATTTCAGCTTCTTAACAGTTAAGGAGTAGTTACGTTTATACAGTCCTAAAATTATTTCGTCTCTTTGAAGGCAACTGCAAGGCTGAAGTGTCCCCTGGTAAAAATGAGTTTGACACCCCTGATATAGGAGATATATTTTCTCTACTGCACAACCAATTCCAGACATTATTTATTGCCAATATTTTTGTAAAATATTTATCTCGATGTTTTAAGTTGCATAAGTTGACTATCCAGTCAAAGTGAATTCCCTCTTCCTGTCTTCTGTGGAATTGTCTTTTAGATTGTGTATCTTTTTCTCTTACTGTTAACTAAGAGCCTTTTACCTGTTAGGGACATTAATGCATGATTTTCATATAGTGTTCCCCTTTCATTGTTTGTTTTAACCTATGTTAATAATTCCTATGCTACTGTAACTTACAGTTTTTACAGCGTTAAATTCACTTTTTAAATGTTACCATGCATTCTGGATTTAGGGAAGATGATAAAAGTGTTTCCAACTCCCAAGATGCTAATCTCTCCAATTTACTGTGGGGGTTTCTTCTTGCACCCAAATTTCTATGGAGTTTATTTCAGTAAAGAGGAAGTGGGATATGACCCACTTCGTTTTTCTTTTGTGGCCAGACAGCTGTCCATGCACCGAGTTAGTATTTCCACTGACTCATCATCTGCACATAGTAATTAAAAGTGTTATTCCATACTTACATGCATTTTTTTTAGATTATAATTTTGTCCATTAATATATTTGTTAGATTTTTTACTTGTAGAAACTTTTATATGTTTTGATATTTTGGTCATAATTAAAATACTGATACATGGTAGAGTAAGACTCCCCAAGGAGCATGTAATTTTGATGCTTTTTATATTCTAAAATATAAAGAAAGAAGTAAAACTTTCAGACCTTTCACAAAAACAACATCACATTAATAGGGAAACCTGATAAAGACAGCACAGAATAGACCAGTCTCTAATTAGGTTAGTCTCTAATTTATGAATATAAATAAGATCATACAAAAAATTATAAATTTCTATTCCTGTATGAGTTCTTACTATCTGATGATGATGCCGCTAAGACTCAGGAAATACTTTTTGGACAATTTTGGGGTAAATTCTTGATGTCCAGATTCTTACTCTTTGTACATAAAAGAGCAATATTCATAACAAAAAAGAGTTAATTAATTATAGAATTATAAGGATGGTTCAGTATTAAGAGTCTATTAATGTAATATATTAAATAAGTCAAGGGGGATAAGGAATTATTTCCAGAGGTGTTGAAAAGGCGGTAATACAACTTACAGTGCTTCATGTATTAAGTAACCTCTAAGTAAGAAAGGATATGTCCATGCTTCTTTAACTTGATAAAGCATGCCCAACAGAAACCAGCTGCCAGCATCACACTTAACAGGGAAATCATAGAAGCATTTCTGCTAAAAAGAAACAATTCAATAGAACACTATGCAGCTACTGAAAAGAATGAAACAGATCTCTATGTGCCAATGAAAAGATTTTGAAGATGATCTGCCAAGTGTAGCTGAGTGATCGTATTTGTTTAAAAAGAAAAAGATAAAATTTATAGAATACCTGCGAAACTGAGAATTTGTGCTTGGGAGAGGAGCAACTGCTTTATATATCATGTACTCTTAATGTTTATCTTTTAACGTTTATGAATACCATTTACAATTAAAAAAAAACATAGTGTCAAAATTCCCAATACACACTGCAATCCTGCTCATTTCTCTTCTGTTCCCTTGAACTACATGACTACTGTGTGTCAGCACCACGTGTTTGATTACCCTGAATCATACGTACTGATTTAGCAAAAGGATTTGGGAGCCAAATAGAACCAGCTTCGAGTATGGGTCCCGTCAGTAGACAGACCAGTTACTTCACCTTTTTGAAGCTGGATGATTTTCACTTTCAAATGCTGGTCATTTCTGCCTGAATCTTTTTTGTTCGGATTAAATAAGTTAAAATCCATAAAACTTCCAGGACAGTCCCTAGCAGGTAGTCATTGTGGGCTCTTTGCTACTGCACCTACTCCATATGGAGTCTGGCTAACTTAAATTTCAATGGGGAGACTCACTTTTGTTTTTCTGCTTCGTGGTCCATCTATGCTATTTTGATTGCATGGTGATTGTGTATTTTATGTGCTCACTCGAGATGTAAATCTGCTAACATATTTTGTGTTCTAATTATTTTTACAGCTGAGGGCCCATGCAGTGGATATTAATGGAAATCAAGTGGAGAATCCCATTGACATTGTCATCAATGTCATTGATATGAATGACAACAGACCTGAGTTCCTGCACCAGGTTTGGAATGGGACAGTCCCTGAGGGATCAAAGCCTGGTAAGTTCAAAGGTAACAATGTGGAGGTTACTCCAGGAAATGCGGTATAGATGGCACTGCTATGCAGTCAGGAAAGGGCGACATGGTATGAGCTTTTCAGTGTCATTTTCTTTCATTCCTAGTGCTTTCAGGGAGAAAGGGGTGACTTAGGGAAACACTGATTGAAGAGAGAAGACAGAAGGAAATCATTCCACTGCCCTCTATGAATTTTCCCACCTTTCAAAAAAATAGACTACAGTATCTTACTCTATACTATGGAGTCTGTGGGAGGATCCTTTCCTTCTGTTAGTTGACAGAGCGAGTTACTAGGCAGAAAGTGAGAACTAGGGATGTCTGTTCATAAAGTACAGATTGTGTCATCTTAGTCGTAGCAGCAACTCAAATGCAACTGGAGAGTCTAAATGCTACTTGGTGTTCCTGGGACAGAGGGCGAGGTACGGCCCAAAGCAGGGAGGGCCTCCAAGACAGCTGTGGTTGCTGCCCTCTGGCCACAGCAGGTGCTTGCTTTCAGAAGGACTCCACAGTCTCCTGCAGCCCTGGCTTTTAAACCCGTGCCATGGAGTGACCCAGCCTACAAACAGCAGTTGCCAAAAGCCGCCCACCACTGTGAAGTGATGTTTGACTAAGGTTTTAGATTCTTGTGCGGAAAATACTGTGGACTTCAGTCACAGTAGATCGGCATGCCTAGAAAGGCCTATTTAATGTGAAAACTAGTAGACAAGAAAATGTGTCAGTGTCGAGATGGTAAAAGGAAATGTTTTGCCAGCCTTCCTGAGATAATGTGGTGTTTAGAGAGATTTAATCAGCACTATTAATTTTTTTAATAAAAAACTCAGTATCTCTAACTGTGCTCATATTACCTTTGCCATCTATACCAGTTATGTAGCTCCCTTGCAGATAAGCCAAGTTACAGATATAACCAAATATGTCTCAAACTGGTATTTTCTTCTTGGCCCAAATACACTTGCCTGTAACCTCATAAAAGAAGCCCAGGGAGGGGGCAGCTGGAGTGGGGATGGGGAGCGTGCAGGAAATTCAACTTTCTGTGGCTCCTTCTGAGTCACATTTCCATTTTCAGACTAGTCTTTTTCATTGTTTTAAAATACTGTGAAACCTAAGCATGTTAAACACATCCTTACTAAAACACAAATCTTTTACACATATTCTAAAGATAATAAACTGGGAGGGGTTTTGCCTGCAAACATTTTTTTGCTTTTTTAAAATTATTTTATTTTTTCCTCTATTATTTCTAACATTATTAAAGGTACTGCTTCACAAAAATTATCAAAAAAAATTAAAGATATACTTATTTTGCATTCGACCATGAATTTGCACACCATCTACCATCAGTGAAAGACTTTAAATGATCATGTGAAGTAGGGACATTTCATAAGTATACTTCCTGTGGTGGTTTTGTAACTGAAAACATCCTTCTAGGCAAGGTTTCATAATATGATGAATCTTGAGTTTAATTGCATTGCAATCAGTATTTTGGTTCCAGATTCTGAAACATACTATTTTGCTTTAATAAGTCATTCATTCAACAGATGTTTATAGAGCATGTGCTTCGTGTTAGGCACTGTTTCGGCACCTCGGATATAGCAGTGACAGGCTAGTCCCCACCCCACTGGAGCTTAAATTCTAGTAGGGAGGAAACACACAAGCAGGCAAACATACAAAGTTGAATAAAAAGGTATGTAGGGATGATATATAACCCAAAAGGGTGTCTTCTTTAGAGGCTGGAGCTCTGCGAAGTGATTTGAATAATGTGACCTCACCTTAGTTAATTCTGGTACAAAAAGGTACCATATAAAAGGAACAGCAACTATAAGGGCTCTCTAGTAGAACTTCTTTATAATCCATGTCCTATGACTATCCCACAGAACAAACCATGTTAAATAATAATTACTTTTCTCTCTACTTGTAAATTACAGTTTGTCTAGCTAATTCAAACTTATTTTTGATCCTAATGCTTAGTAGATTTCCTTTCAAAATATCTAATAAATTGAAGTGCCTGGAATTTGTCGCAGTGTTCTTTTAATCTCCTACGAAATAATGAACCCCAGTGCCAACCCCCTATGCAATGTACCAAAACAGTAATGCATGGAATGATTCCTTATGACCGAGGAAATGGAGTGTTCATCATTATGCACACAGCTTACTTTCCGAAAGTGACTTAGGCACTGGGGAGAGTCACGCTCAGCATGTGATTTAGATGTTACTGCACAACAGAAGAAAATACAGAAAATACAGCAGAGGGAAGGAATCAGTGGCCATAATATATGCTGCTAAGGGCATCTGTATCATTAATTTGCATTCTCTATAAGTGAAAGTCTGAAGTGATCCTTTCCTTGAATCATATAGTGAATTTGTCTCCTCAGTTATGGAAAAATTGAATCTTTTTAAATGCATAAATGTTGTACAGTTTTCCTTTCAAGTAACTAAGCCATGCTTTATATTTCTTAAAGTGAATACTGTGCCTATCAATAGTGTTTTTAATCAAGTCTAAGTGGTTAAATGTTTGTTTTGAAAAGGTGAAATTGAGACTGAGTGAAGAGGTAAATACACCTTCTGTGGAGGAGACCCTGAAATTAAGGCGGCCATTCATTTTCCATGTATACTGTGTCTAGGAACGTACGTGATGACGGTCACCGCTATTGATGATGACGATCCAAATACCCAGAATGGGATGCTGAGGTACAGGATCCTGTCCCAGGCTCCGAGCACCCCTTCGCCCAACATGTTCACAATCAACAATGAGACCGGTGATATTATCACAGTGGCAGCTGGACTGGACAGAGAAGTAAGCCAACCAAACGCTGTTTTTGAACTTGTTTTTAACCTTAAAGATGCATGGTATCACATACAGTTTATCTCCAGGTAATAATATATCCACAATATTACTGTTAATGTCCACTGAGAAATCTGTTTTACTACTTTCTACACAACTTTGAATTGGTTAAATAATATATGTATACAAGGTAATTCATTGCTAGTCTGACATTGTTAGTCTATATAATATTTAGTATGATAATTGACTAAGTTCATTAGATACCTGTGGTATCTAATTTTTTTAATTGTTGGCATTTTCTTGGTTTGGCTTTGTAATTGGTTTTTGTAAGGAATTGAACTAAAAACCATGCCCAAATAATGCATGTATAAATTTAAGATAGATATTAACATTCATGTTTTAAGAGGCTACAGATAATTTGTGTGTGATTAGATTTTTGTAGCCTCTGTGGTGAGCCTGGTTTAGTACAAAGGAGATTATCTTCTTATTAGAACTGTGCCCTTAACTCTAAGATTAATATATTTAACAGGTCTGAACACTAATAACTGCATTAATTCTACTGACTAGCCTTTCAAGTTATAAGTACAGATAAACGCTTTCCTGGCATAGTATTTTGTTGAAAAAGCATGAAATTCGATGGTATTGAAATACCATGTAGTATCACAGTCTGAGTGGGAATCGGTATTTCGGTGAACTCCAGGTGGTCTGTCTCCTCACTGTGACGCACCCCAGCTCACCACGCTCCTGCACACCTCTGGGCTTTCTCTCCTGAGTCCTTCTACCAGAAACATCTTGCCCCTTTTTCATCATCCTGAGCCTTCTAATGTCTTTATGCTCCAATTCAAGCCCTACTTAATTCTTTTCTGAAATCTCTAGCCCTAATGAATCCTTTACGACTTTTCTCTATTCTGTTCTTTCCATTTTCTTAGGAAATTCTCAAGGTCGTTATTGACCATCAGTAACCATTGTATGAGTGAATTACCAAAGTGCCAACTGATAAGGATTCCTGTTTTGTAGATTCCTGGCCAAGCCAGCCTTTTATAGTAATGAGACCTCAAGCTATGTACATCAAAATGAAACATTATACCTACCATAATAAATATCATTGACAAGCATTTTAGGAGTTGGTTTTTATGATACTTTATTATCCCGGTAGTGTTCACTTGAAATGGATCAAAGAAAACATTACTATTACAATTAATTATATATGCTAGACAGTGCTAGAAGCACTTTAATAAGATAACATAACCCAATTAGGATCACTTCACTTCACTGCTGAGCTCAGAGCCTTACTTAGGAGTTAGATGTCTATTTTTATTTCATTGTACCTATTAACTTCCAGGTGTCAATGATTTTTTTCCCTGGGAATGTTTTATGTTAGAGATTGTCGAAATTTAGTTTTTGCAATAGTACTTTTAATTTAGTGCTATTCAAAACATGGATATCTTGTTACCTTTCCCATTACTGTATGAAATACTACTCTCAAATGCCAATAAACTGAGCACGAATGCCTTATTTTATATGAGAATATGGTATATTTTTATACTCCTTCTCAGGGGCCAGATTGCTCACATACCAGGTATGTGTAACTCATCTCCCAGTCGTAGTATTTCTCCTTCGTTCACACTTGCATTGTGAGATACAGAAAAGTGGCTTCATCTTGTTCCTGTACAGTAATACTCATATCACACCTACCCTGGCTGTTTCATGACAAGAAAGAAGCAGAGAGTGTTAGTTTTGCTAAAGCAAACCAACCACACTTAAAAATCAAAGAGACTTTTTAGTTGAGAGAATGAAAGTCGGAAGCCAGACCCTAGTCATGGGTCAGGAAGCCTTTCAGTAGGGAGAGGCAGCTGTTCACTCCCCCGATGAAATGAATGTGGAAATGGACCTGAAACTGTAGAATCAGAGGTTGGATACAGTATGAGAAATAACTGCTTGACAGCAAAATTATTAAACACAACAATGAGTTAGGAGGGAAAATTATGGAAAACCTTCATTTTCCAAAAGTCATTTAACAAAGAAAAAAATGTGTCTCTCTCAGATGGTTTATGGTAATTCTGCCTGAAGCCAGGAATAAATTACTCTTCTTTAGTCCTCGTACAGGCTGCAGATTCTTTTATTTCTATTAGAATTTACAGTTTTCTTTTTGTTAAAAGTAATTTCAGTTATCATTCTCCCAGGATATATGACACTTTCAAGTGATTGAACTTCTAAATGATTGAAATACTAAGATTCAGCTTTTTATGTCCTTTTAATCTCCAGATTTAAAAGAAGATTAATTCATCAGGTTTCCCAGACTGAAGCTGTACTCACAACGTATCCCAGTGTTTGTTCTTTATGTATTTATTTACTTATTTCTCTCTCCCTCTTCCTCATCTCCACCTCACTTCTTGTAGTACTTGCCTAGTTCTGTCGTTTTCTTCTTTTCTCTGCCCTTTTCTCTTTGTGTCTCTGTCCTGGCTATAAAGGAGCTGCCTCTGCTCCTGGGTTTGAATTCTGACTCTGCCTGTTCTGGACTGTTGGAGCTTCAGTGTATTAACCTGCAACCTCAGCCCCCACATCTGTAGGCAGGGATAGTAATCCGACCCACCTCCTGGATGGTTGTAATGATTATGTAACACAAAGCAGAAAGCTTCAGTCCAATAAATATTAGATGTTGTTTTCCCCCATCACCATCATAAATCCAGCATCAGCATCTACAGCGTGAGCACTATTACTCTGACTCCTTACCAAAATTTTTCTCATGGCAAAGAAAGAATTGTACTTCCTGTTTTCCAAGCCTAAAATCCTTTTACATGTGCCCTCAACACTGAGTTCTCCCCTGAAGGATGTTCTGTGTTCTGTTGGCACACTCTTCCCTTCTCAACGGGCTTCTTCCTACAAGCCCTGCAGGTTCCTCCATAATCTACAGACACGCTGATTTTTCCTTCTGGTAAAATGACTCACCCACAACCCACAGCATGAAGTCGGGAATGTCACTGTTTAAAGTGGCGTGCCAGAGCCTCTCTGACCTTGGCCCCAAAGCCTCCTTTAGCCTACCTGCCCTCCTAGAATGTCTTGCTTCCTACTCATGAGAAAATGATGCCCTACTACTCATACAACCACATGCAATTTCTTCTACAAATCTGCATTTTACATGCCGCTGTTCCTCTTGCTCCCTCTGCCTGAAGATCCCTTTCTTATCTCTCTAGCAGGCTAGCCAGCACTCTCTGGCAGCCAGTCCTCACCCCCTCCCCTGAGCACCCCCAGTAGCCTGTGCATTTCTCTAGAAATACAAAGACGGTGTTACAGAGACATTATATCTGCATTCTTCCTCTGGTATTCGGGGAAGCCAGTGTGTCCCTCAGCTGTTCACCCTGAGCAGGAGCCCTGAAGAAACATTCATGTTATGAGATTTTCTCCTTCCTTTCAACGCCAGACTCCTCAAAGGGCAGCTCATACTCACCACGGAATTCCCACTCCTTCCCCATCTCCTAAAATGTGGCTTTCTGCCTGTTTGCCCCCACCCCCACGTACCACACATATATTATGCCTTATTTGGAAGGCACTGACAGGGTAGGGTGATGAATGGTACAGACTCAGAACTCAGAGATACCTGGGTTCAGATCTCGTCCCTGCTGCTTACGGTTGGGCGTCAGTATGCAAGCCTTCTTGCCTCCCCTTGTCTGTAAAATGAAGATTTAAAAAATCTACCAGCCTTATTATAAGGACTCAATGAGATAAAGTGTAGTGCTTAGCTCTGTGCCTGGCACATAGTTAGTGCTCAGTCTCAAAAGCTAATTATTTATTATTATTATTAAGGCACTTAGAAGAATGTCGACATATATTTAGCATTCAAAAACATTTTAGACTGCTGCCTTATAAGGTAGATAGTACTATCTATCTCATTTCACAAACGGGGGAACTAGGGGCCTAGCGCTTAAATTTGAACAAGCTTACAAACCCATACTTTCCTTGTAAGTTCTTATGACAAGATTACTTAAATGTTCAACCCCTAAGCCCATGCATTCAAAAGCAGACCTTTTGTCTCCCTAAATCTCTGATTCCTGGAGAATTTCCATTTTCATGTGAACACTGCCACCTTCTCTTCTGCCTCAAAGACAAAGGTCTTCTTGCCTTTAACATACACTGCCATTCATCCACCTTGATATTTAGTCATCAGGTTCCTCTCCATTTACCTCCAGTGTGCCTCTTGCATTCATTCCCCCCCCCACCCAGGCTCTGAGGAGCTGGCTCAGATGCCCCATTAAAGGTTTCTCGAATCACTTCTCCCCATTCTTACTGTGGTTGCATTGTGTATTTGGTTCCACGAGGCAATAAATAACAGCTAGCCATGCAAATAATGACAGCAAGGCCACCTCTCGTTTTGTTCATTATTTTATTCAAGTAAATACTATATTACCTCACATCTAGTAGACACTCACTAAATGTTTGCTAAATGAATGACTGAATATTCCCACCTCTTCATTCACTTACATTCCCCTAGTTCAGTGTTTCAATAACCTGGTACACAGGAATAATCATTTTAATTGATACATGTAGGGAAACCTCTAGAGAAAGCCAGAGACCACAAATAGGAAGTTTATAGATGACAGATGCTATCCCACCAAGTAGAGACTGACAGAGTACGAGGACTGTACTATGTTTATCTTTACAGTTACGTATATGGCAACTGATGCTAGTTTTCCATTTATGGTATTCTTACAATAAATTAAGGTTTTTAAGGGAGCTAACATCAAGGTAAGTATTAAGTGGCTCATGGTATAGAAATATGAGCAGTGGCTGAATTGGGGAAATGGTATGTGAATCTCTGTAGTTTGGGAAACAGTGAACTAG
>PVKM010003778.1:8727-49504 GCA_004027735.1 Carollia perspicillata
GTCCACCCCCCCATGCTCCCCACCTCCCTCCCATTCCCACCCCCCTTAGTTTTTGTCCATGTGTCCTTTATATTTGTTCCTGTGATCCCTTCCCCTTTTCCCCTGAAATTCCGTTCCCTCTGGTTACTGTCAGCCTGTTTCCTATTTCAATGTCTTTGGTTATATTTTGCTTGCTTGTTTGTTTTGTTGTTTAGGCTCCTGTTAAAGGTGAGATCATATGGTATTTGTCTTTCACCACCTGACTTATTTCACTTAGCATAATGCTTTCCAGTTCCATCCATGCTGTTGCATAGGGTAGGAGCTCCTTCTTTCTTTCTGCTGCATAGAATTCCATTGTGTAAATGTACCATAGTTTTTTAATCCATTCATTTACCGATGGGCACCTAGGTTGCTTCCAGCACTTGGCTATTATAAATTGTGCTGCTATGAACATTGGAGTGCATAGGTTCTTTCGGATTGGTGTTTCTGGGTTCTTAGGGTATAGCCCTAGCAGTGGAATTACTGGGTCAAAAGGCACATCCATTTTTAGTTTTCTGAGAAAATTCCATACTGTTTTCCATAGTGATTGTACCAGTCTGCAATCCCACCAGCAGTGCACTAGGGTTCCCTTTTCCCCACAACCTCTCTAGCACTTGTTTGTTGCTTTGTTTATGATGGCCATTCTGACTGGTGTGAAGTGGTATCTCATTGTGGTTTTAACTTGCATTTCTCTGATGGCTAGTGATATTGAGCATCTTTTCATGTGTTTCTGGATCCTCTGTATGTCCTCTTTGGAGAAGCATCTATTCAAGTCCTTTGCCCATTTTTTAATTGGATTGCTTGTCTTCTTAGAGTGGATTTGTGTAAGTTCTTTATATATTTTGGAGATTAAACCCTTGTCTGAGGTATCATTGGCAAATATGTTTTCCCATATGGTTGGTCCTCTTTTATTTTAATGCTGTTTTCTTTGGCCGTGCAGAAGCTTTTTATTTTGTTGAGATCCCATTTGTTTATTTTTTCCTTTATGTCCCTTGCTCTAGGGGACATATCAGTAAAAATGTTGCTGTGTGAAATATCTGAGATTTTCCTGCCTATGTTCTCCTTTATGACCCTGTCTTGTTCCTGAACTTAGTGGAAAAGCTTTTAGTTTTTGCCCATTGAGTATGATGTTGGCTGTAGGTCTCTCATATATTGCCTTTATTATGTTGAGGAATGCTCCCTCTATTCCCACTTTCCTCAGTGTTTTTATCATAAATGGGTGCTGTACCTTATCAAATGCTTTTTCTGCATCTATTGATATGATCATGTGTTTTTTGTCTTTGCTTTTGTTTATGTGGTGTATTATGTTTACTGATTTGCAAATGTTGAACCATCCTTGCATCCCTGGGATGAATCCTACCTGGTCATGGTGTATGATCTTTTTAATGTATTGTTCGATGCGGTTTGCCAATATTTTGTTGAGATTTTAGCATCTATGTTCATCAGCGATATTGGCCTGAAGTTTTCTTTCTTCGTTGTGTCTTTACCTGGTTTTGGGATTAGAATGATGTTAGCTTCATAAAAAGAGTTTGGGAGTCTTCCATTATTTTGAATTTTTTCAAATAGTCTGTGAAGGATAGGGGTTAGCTGTTCCTTAAATGTTTTGTAGAATTCTCCTGTGAAACCATCTGGTCCAGGGCTTTTCTGTGTCAGGAGTTTTTTTTTTATCACTGCTTCAATTTCATCTGCTGTTATTGGTCTGTTCAGGCTTTCTGCTTCTTCATTTAGTCTTGGAGGATTATATTTTTCTAGAAATATATCCATTTCACCTAGGTTTTCAAATTTCTTGGCATACAGTTCTTCATAGTAATTTCTTACAATCCTTTGTATTTCTGTGGTGTTAGTTGTAATCTCTCCTCTTTCATTTCTGATTGTGTTTATTTGCGTCCTCTCTCTTTTTTTCTTGATGAGCCTGCTTAAAGGCTTGTTGATTTTATTTATCTTTTCAGAGAATCAGCTCCTGGATTCATTGATCCTTAGAATTGTGCTTTTCGTCTCTATGTCATTTAATTCTGCTCTGATCTTGGTTATTTCCTTCCTTCTACCAGCTCTGGGCTGTCTTTGTTGTTTTTCCTCGAGTTCTTGTAGGTGTAGGGTTAGGTTGTTTGTTTGAAATGTTTCTATCTTTTTTAGGTAGGCCTGTATTGCTATGAACTTCCCTCTCAGGACTGCCTTTGCTGTGTCCCATAAGTTTTGGGTTGTTGTAAGTTCATTTTCATTTGTTTCCAGAAACTTTTTTATTCTCGAATTTCATTCTTGACCCATTCATTGTTTAATAGGATGTTATTCAATCTCCATGATTTTGAGTGTTTGGGGTTTTTTCCCTTGGGGTTAGTTTCTAGTTTCAATCCCTTGTGGTCAGAGAAAATGCTTGGTATGATTTTAATTTTCTTGAATTTGTTGAGGCTTGTTTTGTGTCCTATCTTGTGGTCTATCTTTGAAAATGTCCCATGTGCATTTGAAAAGAATGTGTATTTAGCTTCTTTGGGATGAAGGGCTGTATATATATCAGTTAAGTCCATTTCATCTAGGGCTTTGTTCAATGTTACAATATCTTTGTTGATATTTTGTTTGGAGGATCTGTCCATTTTTGACAGTGGGGTGTTAAAATCCCCTACTATAATTGTGTTGCTGTCAATGTCTTTCTTGAAGTCCTCTAAGATTTTCTTTATGTATTTCGGTGCTCCTACATTGGGTGCATAAATATTTACAATGTTTATGTCTTCATGATGGAGTCTTCCCTTGAGTATTATGAAGTGACCTTCTGGGTCTCTCTCTATATGGCCCTTTTTTTGAAGTCTATTTTGTCTGGTATGAGTATTGCTACCCCGGCTTTTTTTTTCCCGTCCATTTGCTTGTAATATTTTTTTTCCAGCCCTTTACTTTCAATCTGTGTAGGTCTTTTATCCTAAGGTGGGTCTCTTGTAGGCAGCATATGTGTGGGTCATGCTTTCTTATCCATTCAGCTATTGTATGTCTTTTAATTGGAGCGTTTAATGCATTTACGTTTAAGGTTATTATTGATAGGTTCTTATTCATTGTCATCTTCATACCTGTGTTCCTCTCTCTCTCTGTCTTTTCCTTCCTTTCCTTAAAGCAGATCCTTTAGGATTTCTTGCAGAACTTTTTTGGTGGAGGTATATTCTTTTAGACTTCTTTTGTCTGAAAAGCTCCTTGTTTGGCCTTCTATCTTGATTGAAAATCTTGCTTGGTAAAGTATCCTTGGTTGTAGTCCTTTAGTTCTCATTACTTGGAATATTTCTTGCCATTCTCTTCTGGCTTGGAGCGTTTCTATTGAGAAGTCAGCTGCTAACCTTATTGGGGCTCCCTTATATGTTATTTCCTTTTTCTCCCTTCTGCCTTTAAGATTCTCTCTTTGTCTTGGAATTTTGCCATTTTTATGATTACGTGTCTTGGAGTGGGCCTCTTTGGGTTCCTCTTGATTGGAACTCTCTGTATTTCTTGGCTGGTGTTGCAGCCTCCCTGCTCCCCATGCTGATCTCTAGGCCTCTATTGTCTCAAAGCAGTCCCCTTGCCGTCTGGTTTTTCAATGTGAGCTACAATTTTTGGTCTGCTATCTTCATATATGTTGTGGTACTATTGACTGTCTGCTCTGTTCCTCCGTAGATCGGCCTGGTTTCTCTCCTGTGTCTAGGAGGAAGTAGAATCTGCTCCCTCTTACCAAGCCGCCATCTTCTCCCCCCACCCCGAAATGAATTCCTTTATATTCTGCTCTAAAGTTTTTTATTTATCTGGGTCTGTTTTCTTTTTAACTCAGATATTCTTAACTTTCTGGCTTAAATGTCACATTAATGTTATTTGGTCATTTAACTTAAGTATCTGTATGTACCTTTTTGGTCATCTCAAGTTTATATTACCAAAATTATAACTAACTTGCCACTCATTTTAGTCAGCATGCTTTCCTGTTCTCAGATAAAAATATGATTAATACTGTGCAGCTACTTCCTATTAGACTATGAGCTTCTTGAGGGTAAGGATCAGTGTGTGTGTGTGTGTGTGTGTTACTCCCTGCACCTTGCCCAGTGCTCTAGGGCCTAGTTTAGAAAGACCTTGGTAAGTGGTTCATGGAAATTATCTTCTTGTCTCTCCAAGTTGGATCCCTGGTTTTCTGAATCTAATATTTGCCTTGTTTTTCTGGGTACCTCCTCTAGTACCTATTGATATTTTTATATTAGGGATTGTGGCAAACTAGAAAGTTAATTTAGGGAGAATATTTACATCTTTATGATGTTGAGTTTTCCCAATCAAGAACATGGTAAATCTTCTGTATAATCAAGTAAAAAGTTGTATATTGCAAGAGTGGTTTGAAGTTTTTTTAAAAATTATTTTGTACATTTTTCAGTTAAATTTAATTCTACATACTACTTTTTGGTTGCTATTATACTTGGGGCTATATTTTTTTATTATATAATTTAATCGACTTTTTTATGTGTGAAAGATACTGATTTCTGCATCCTGCAAGCTTAATAAATTATCTTATTCTTCTAATAATTTTATAGTTTTCTTTTGGGTTCCCTGAGTATACGATTGTATAATCTCCGAATAGAGATAGTTTATCTCCTTGTTTCCAATTTTCTACTATATTTGCTTTCTATGGCTTCATTATGTTAGTATAATACAATATGATGTGTTATTGAATAGTAGGCTTTCTTATTGCTGATTTTAGGATAAGTTGCTGCAGTATTTTCCTTTTAAATAGGATGCTGTATTTTAGAGTAATAATATGTTCACATATGTATGTATGATGTAATCATACATGATCATAATCATAACTGTATATGATTTTAGCTCATACTGTATACATTTTAGTTTATAGCATGAGTACTTTAACTTAGCAGTGAAAACATCTTAACTGAAGTTGTTTTTTATAATGAAAGTCTGTTTATAATCAGATTAAATAATAATTAGAATTATTTGGGATATAATTTATCACCTGTATATTTGGTATGTAAAAACAAATGCCCATTATTTCTAATCCATATCAACTTTTATATCAGATAAGAGAGATTTCTAATTGAGATAACTGGCACATTTTTCTAATAGGGATACTGGAATATGTAGTAAAATTATAGCTGTTCATTAAACTGTAAATGGCATGATAAGCCCATATTCAAGATGCTCTTAAATATTTAACAGAAGAATTTATAATTCAGACTCAACCATAAAAGACATTTGAGTAATTTAGAAGAAAATTAATTTAGGAGAATTACTCTAACAACATGGAGTGAAAAGAATTTGCAGTATGTAGCCTGCAGTTGACTTTATAAATGATACTTATTATTTCTTTTTTTCTTCTTTGCTTAGGAAATTGAACTTAGCTCATTGAGGGAAGCTTTATCCTTTGTGTCGTTAATTGATGGATATTATAGATTAACTGCAGATGCACATCATTACCTCTGCAAAGAAGTAGCACCTCCAATGGTGCTTGAAAATATACAAAGCAACTGTCATGGTCCAATTTCGTGAGTAATAATACAGACTTTAGAAGTAAAGTTTTAGAAAAGTAAATGAGATATTTACAAAGACGTTTTCACACAACAGAGTAACATACATAGGTTTAGCAGTTTAGAGAAAAATATCGTAACTGAAGTTGTTTTTGTAATAAAAGTCTATTTACAATCACATTAAATAATAATTAGAATTATTTAGGATATAATTTATCACCTGGACCCAAATCTACAATACTTCTAACTTGTGTAAATTTGATGTTTAGTTGTCTAGGTGTGTTATAAGATAGTGATAAATGAAACAGAGATGATTCTTGCTTTCACGTAGATTGTATTTTGACCTTTCTTTCAAGATGGACACCTTCAATAAAACATGTAGCAAATTTTTAAGTCAACAGTCTTTGTTACTTCTCATGGGTCTTCTGCTGGACTTTGATATTACATTAAATATTAAAATAAATTTTTATATTAGAAATTGCTATGGTAGAAGAGACATAAGTGTTTTATGATATGTTATTTCATAGTTAAATTAAATTTTATGAGAGTGAGTATGGTTTTTAAAATACTAAGTTTGTAATCAGAAGGCATAAAAGTCAAATGAATGACTTGTTTTTTGTGATTTTGTGGGTCCTTTTATTTATTTTTAAAGCTGTATAATTGCCCCTTGAATTCGTTTGAACTTTAATTATTTTTCATTACAAGATTATTGATAAACTTACAAAGTAGAGGAGACTTCTAAAACTTCTGAGTTTTAGATTTGACTTTTGATCTTTTGCATGGCACCTTGCTATGTCATCATCCACATTACTTCTTTACCTTTAGGATGGATTTTGCCATAAGTAAACTGAAGAAAGCAGGTAATCAGACTGGACTCTATGTACTTCGATGCAGTCCTAAGGAGTTTAATAAATATTTTTTGACTTTTGCTGTCGAGGTTAGTATGTCAAATTAATTGATGGTAACATCTTTATTCAGTCCATATAGTTTCCCCTTCGTGTTTATCTACCATATTTCCTTTTTAGTACTTTGAATTATGGCTTTGGATATAACTAGCATAATAATATTTCATTTACCTCAGGGATTCTGCATATATAATAAACAAGATATAATTCCTAGTATTTATATAAAAATAAGGTGATTTATAATGTCTTTCTTTTATGTAGAAATTTATTTAATTTTTTGATGTTTGGGTATCACATGTAAAATTGCATCAAGACTCTTAAAGTCTCTTTTTTCAGAAAAATGGAAATCTTTACCAAAACTTATGGAACAAAATAAATAAGCAAACTTCCCTTTTACTAGTAATGGTTACAAGACTAGAGTGAAGTAGGGCAATAATAAAGAAACAAACGTTTTTACCTGTAACTAGTGGTTTTTCGTTATTAAGAGTAATAATCTACAATGTATGTTTGTTTGTTTTAGTCCTCACCTGAGGACATACTCATTGATTTTAGAAAGAAGGGAAAGGAGGGAGAGAGAGAAGGAGAGAAACATCAACTGATCACCAACTGGGAACTGAACCTGCAACCTAGGTTTCTGCCCTGACCAGAAATCGAACCCATGGACACTTCAGTTTACAGGACAATGCTCCAACCAACTGAGCCACACTGGTCAGGGCTACAATGTATGTTTTAAGCATAAAATTACAGTGAAACCTCACTGTTAATTCAGATTATTTAGGATGTCATCTGAGATTGTTCACTGTCCAAAATTATCTAAAAAGAGACTATCACTTATAAGGCAGTTTCATGGTATAAATCTTGAGAACCTTTATATCAGCTTCCAAAATTTATCTTCTTAAACATAAAGAAAGTAATGATTTTACTATTCAGTTATTTTAAGTTTGATAAAATACAACCACCTTATTTTAGCATATGTAGGGTGGATTAATTGTCCATAAAAACAGAAGGTAGGTTACACCATAGCTTCAGCATTGGAGAACACTCTGTGTAGAATTTTCTTACTATAATTATAGCAGTTCAATATATTCAATTATCAAATGAAAATGACCATATTGTTATATATTAGAGAGTGTATAATACATAGTACTGTTTCAAGAAATTTATCTTTTGGAAACAATGAGAAAGTATACCAAAAAATACTAAAAAGAGCATTCAGTCTAGGCAAAGAGATAGTAACAGGAAAGGTTACAGTTGTTAAGAAAGATCTTTTGGTATAAAAAGGACTTGAGGTTGACTTTGAGGAAGTATTGGGTTAGCCAAGAAGTCTGTTTAGTTTTTTCCATAAAATAAAGACATATTTTTCATTTTCACCAATAACTTTGTTGATTTGGATATTTTGAGTATGTAGGCTGTCTTCTTCTATTGGCTTCTAGCCAGGGATGCTGCTAAACATCTTCCAATGTATTAGACAGCCCCAGAGCAGAGAATTATTTGTCTAAAATGTCAGTAGTAACAAGAAACTTCACAAATCACTTTTGACACAATTTTATTAGTCACAGTACCTCCTCCATACACTGCATAATTCTTTTTTTGAATTTTAGTTACATTTTTACCTTTCTTAAAATAATAAAGCATACTATGCTGAAAATGTTGCATAATTTCTTCCATCTTTAATATTAAAATGGCTGCACAAAGATTCACCAATTTTGATACTTTTTTAAAATTATATTTTATTGATTATGCTATTACAGTTGTCCTAGTTTTTCCTCCTTTCCCCCCCTCTACCCATTCTCCCTCAGGTAATTCCCACACTACTGTTCATGCTGGTGGGCCACACAGTATAAGTTCTTTGGCTACTTCATTTTCTATACTTTGCTTTACCTCCCCATGGCTATTCTGTAACTACCCTATTGGTACTTCTTAATCCCCTCATCTCTTCAAACATTCCCCAACAACCCCTTCCCATCTGGCAACCATCAAAATGCTCTGTGAATCCTCTGTCTCTGTTCTTCTTGTTTGCTTAGTTTGTTTTTTAGATTCTTTTGTGGACAGTATGTATTTATTGCCATTTTATTGTTCATAGTTTTGATTTTCTTTTTCTTAAATAAGTCCCTTTAACATTTCATATAGTAATGGTTTGGTGATGATGAACTCCTTTAGTTTTTTCTTGTCTGTGAAGCTCTTTATCTGCCCTTCAATTCTAAATGATAGCTTTGCCGGGTAAAGCAATCTTGGCTGTAGGTCCTTGCTCATGACTTTGAATATTTCTTGCCAACCCCCTCTAACCTGCAAAGTGTTTTGAGAAATCAGCTGACAGTCTTATGGGAACTCCCCTGTAGGTAACTAACTGCTTTTCTCTTGCTGCTCTTAAGATTCTCTCTTTATCTTTATCCTTGGGCATTTTATTTATTATGCGTCTTGGAGTGGGCATCTTTCATCCATCTCATTTGGGACTCTGTATGCTTCCTGGACTTGCATATCTATTTCCTTCACTAAATTAGGGAAGTTTTCTTTCATTATTTTTTTCAAATATATTTCCAATTTCTTTTTCTTTCTCTTCTTCTTCTGGTAGCCCAATGATATAAAAGTTGGAATGCTTGAAGTTGTCCCAGAGGCTTCCTATACTATCTTTATTTTTTTGGACTCCTTTTTCTTGCATTGCTCTCATCGGTTTTTTTTTTGTTGTTGTTTCCTTATGTTCCTAAAAAATTATTTCGTTCTTGGCTTCATCCACTTCTACTGTTGTTTCCTTGTAAATTGTTCTTTATTTCAATTAGTGTATCCTTCATTTTTTTAATGCTGTTGAGGTCCTCACTAAGTTCCTTGAACATTCTTATGAGCAGTGTTTTGAACTCTGCATCTGATAGATTACTTATCTCCATTTCGTTTAGTTCTTTTTCTGGAGTTTTTATCTGTTCTTCCATCTGTGCCACATTTCTTTTTCTCCTCTTTTTGTCAACCTCCCTGTGTTTGTTTCTATGTATTAGGTAGAGCTGCTTTGACTCTGTGTCTTGGTAGCATGGCCTAATGTAGTAGGTGTCCTGTAGGGTCCAGTGGTACAGTCGCCTCTATTACCCAAGCTGAGTACTCTGGGTGTGCCCTCTATGTGGGCTGAGTACACTCTTTTCTTGTAGTAGATACTTGATTATAGTTGCCAGATCAATGGGAGGGATTTACCTAGGCCAGTCAATTTCAAAGATTGGCTGTGACCACTTAACACCAATCTCCACCCTCAGTGAAGGATCAGCTGTGCAGGGGGCAGGGTTGTGGTGCTGAGACATGGTCTGTAGCTGTCCCCTGGGTGCACAGCCCCTGGGGTTTCCTGGGTGGTGGCAGGCCAAAGTCAGCCACCACCTGTGTTCGGCCCAGGCCACTCTGCCTGAGCTATAATGCAGTCTGAGGTGGCTGCTACTTGTACTGGGCTTGGAGATTCCCCGGCAAAGCCAATCTGTGAATCTAGGCTGCCTGCTGTTAGTGCCATGCCTGGAGCCACTTAATAAGAGGTATGAAGGGGCCTGGGTGCTCACTGAGGCCAGCTTTTGCTTGTTTGAAAGGATTTAGGAAGTTGTGAAGCTAGAGCCAAGACAGCCCTTCATATGGGAAAGTTACTCTTAATACGTTTAAGTTAGGTAGGACAGAGATCTCCAGGATAGGGCAAACCCTTTAGCCAGCTTAGTGGAGTCTCATATATGATATCCAGCTGCCCACTCTGTGGCTCTGCCAACCTTTCTATTTGGGAGAAAGCTGTCCCCCAGCTCTAGCCTTGATGCCAGCCACTTCCAGTTTCCTCCCTTGTGCCTTTTAAGCTGCTACCCCAGTTCTAGAGCTCTGAGGGAGTGAGTCTGAGTCAGTTTGTGTGTGGGTTTTTTAAGAGGAACTGCTTAGGGCTCCAGAAATTTCTTGCACTGACTCCATCCCTGGTAGCTTTTGCAGCCAGAAGTTATGAGGACTTTCTTCATGACACTGGTGGCCTGGGCTGGGGGACCTGGTGTGAGGCTGTGAATCTCTGCTCCAGAGATATCCCTCCTGAATTTTCATCCTCCACAGGAGGATGTTTGACCAGCACATTCTGTGTCTCCACCCTTCCTACCAGTCTGGGTGGATGTGGTTTCTTTAATTCCGTAGTTGTCAGATCTCCATTCTACTTGATTTCTGATGGTTCTGAGTGATGGTTGTTCTGTAATTTTGTTGTTATTTTGATGTGGTTGTGCCAGGAGGTGAGACATGTTTACCTGTGCCATTATCTTGACTAGAACTCCCTCGGCAAGTTTTTAAAAATATGCACGCTAATATAATAGCCGTCACAATGCAATCTAACAAAATTGTTTTGAATGAAGTTAAAGATGACTAAGCACTACTACAGCCAATGTATGGAAAAAACTTAACATTTTTGGCCAACCTAATATTTAGTTGTGTTTTTATAGGCTATGCAGTATATTCCTTTTTGAGGAATCTAGCACCTCAACCATCCTACACTGGTCCTACACAAGGATTCATGATGCAAATATCTAAATATTTTGTTGGTTTTTTTTTGTGGAATCTATTTTTTTCACAATAATCACCATGATGTCCATTGTGATTTTTCCTCTCTTTTGTAATTAAACTTACATAGCGAGAAAATGTCATTGAATATAAACACTGTTTGATTACAAAAAATGAGAATGGAGAATACAACCTCAGTGGGACTAAGAAGAACTTCAATAATCTTAAAGATCTTTTGAATTGCTACCAGATGGAAACTGTTCGCTCAGACAATATAATTTTCCAGTTTACGAAATGCTGTCCCCCAAAGCCAAAAGGTAATATAATATTCCTGTTATTTTTAAAATATAGGTTATGGCTTGTATATATAGTGAGTGATAAGTTCAGTATATTGATTTAAAAAGAAATATTGAAGAAGCAGCTCCAAATAACAGACTAGTTTTGTCTCACCCTTTATACATACATCCTCAAATAGGATTGTTCAGTTTGCCTAGAAGTGACAGGAAGCCCCATAATTCTAAAATGCTATTTAAAAATAATAATTGCTTGCTATAAACCAGTCGCTATTTATTGAAGTGAAAGAAAGACCTCACTACCAAATTCTCACATTTGCTTTTAAGTAAAAACTTTCATACTCTTAGAATTTTAATTTCTAAACTTTTAAAATTAAAATGGTAAGGTCGGAAATGTCTTTAAAAATAGGATTTTTAAAAATTGTCAAAATTCCTGAAAAATTATATTAGTTAAGGAAGTGATGATAATTTTGAATATTTGAAGTAACTGGTTAGAGGACATTAAAATTTAATGAATAAAATACTAAAATAATTTTCTATGAAAAATGAATATTAAGTTGTTAAGCATTTCTTATACTGAGGACACATTTTATTTTACCACTTTGGAGCAGTTATTTCCTTAGTGTGTTTTGATTATATATGTTTTTCATTCTTTCTTTTTTTCTTTTACAGATAAATCAAACCTTCTAGTCTTCAGAACCAACGGTGTTTCTGATGTACCAACCTCACCAACACTACAGAGGCATAATAATGTGAACCAAATGGTGTTTCACAAAATAAGAAATGAAGATTTGATATTTGTAAGTTTCTAGATACTGATTATTGTCTGTCTTTGTCCTTTTAAAATAACAACTGTTTCCCATTTTTATTCATGTGACATTTGGAACTATTTAATATTATCTATATTCTTAAAATTTATTGCCAATTAATATTTTTATTTCTTGTGAAAATGTGATACCAAACTTTATTTAGAAATTAGTAAAATTAATCATTTTAAGAAGGGAATTGTATTCCCTTTTCAGGATTTTATAAATTTCTTTTTAAATCTTAAATTAAAAATTTTAAATGGTCTTGTACAAAAGACCTATATCTTAAGATATAGATATGATCACATTGTAGAGGAAATAAGGAAGATTGAAGGAGCCAAAAATAAAGAAGAAACTGAAAACAGAGTAGTATATAAGAGCCAATGTTTTGGGTATAGAATGATTGGGTTTGGGATTAATCTCGAAAACTAAAGGGATTAAGATCTAAAAGTAGGGCCAAGTCATAGGGTCTACACAAGACCAGGAGTTAAAAGTGAAGCTGTCTCTGAAAGCCAAGACCTTCAAGTAAATACATTCTCGGTAAAACAGTATGTGGAGTGTGAAAAATCCACCCACTAGCAATAGGAGGAGTATTTTCTATTTTAATTGGGCTCTTAGGAAAAAATTTTTTTCTGAGAATTTGTAATCATAAGCTTTTGATTTTGGGTTTCTTTATTCCACTTGCATGATCTGAGAAACTCTAAGCTAATAAATAAAAAATAAGAAGTGATACTCCCCTAGTAAATGCCCCATGGTAAATGGCAGAAGCAGAAACAAAATCTTTTTGAAAGAACATACTCTTAACCTAGGTCACTCAGGACTCCTCAGATGAAATGAATCCAAATATGAGCTTTTAATTGAAAAAATTAAAACATACAGGAGAATAATCGAAGAGTAAGGGAGTCCACAGACCAACAAACATCAAAAGTACTTCATATAACAGATTTTTTAGAAAGAGATTATAAAATACACAAATATTTTAAAGATATAGCAGCAGTTGAAAACATGGAGTGGGGGGTAGAACCAGACGTTATTTAAATTTAAAAAGACCAAAAAGATTTAGAGAAGCAAGATATAGAAATGAAAAATATACTAGCTCTGGCTGGTATGGCTCAGTAAATTGAATGCTGGCCTACGAACCAAAGGGTCGCCAGTTTGATTCCCAGTCAAGACACGTGCCTGGGTTGCAGGCCAGGTCCCTGGTGGGTGGTGTGTGAGAGGCAACCACACATTGGTGTTTCTTTCCCTCTCTTCCTACCTTCCTTCCCCTCTAAAAATAAATAAATAAAATCTTTCAAAAATAGAAAAAATACATTCATTGACCTTAAAACAAAATGGACAGGTTAAAAGACATATTATTTATAGTTGAAGAGAGAATTAGTGAATTGGAAGATCGATCTGGAGGTTATTCAAATATAGCAGATAGGGAGAAAGAAATGGAAATTACAAAGGGAAATTAAGAACATGGAGAGCAGAATGAGAGAGATTGACTGATACCTGAATTCCATAAAGAGACAGTAGGTAGAATTAACAAGATTTGTAGAGACATAAATTCTCATGTAAATAATGTGTAGCCTAACATTACAAAACTAATTTGAACATAGGCAGCCCTGCTTTAGAGTTCAGGGTGTCAACTACTCTGTTAAGGATATGAGGAAATACTAAGTAATAGTAGTAATGGCATTTACTATACTTTATGGACTAAGGTAAGTGCTTTCATGTATTTATTCATTTATTGTTCATAAAAGCCTATGGAAAATAGTTGTTTTTCTCGTTCCTCCAATGAGGAAACCAAGACAACTGCAGCACAGAGATTACATTGCCTGTACAAGGTCACACAACTAGAAGGTAGTGGGTAATAAGGACTAAGTTAGCTATTCTGCCTCCACAGACCATATTGCACTGCCTTTCTACTGCATTATTAGGAAAGGAAGTCCAGAAAATACTCACATCTAAACAAATGTAGGTAAACATTGACTCTATGAATAAGTGATAATTACAGCTAATTCAGGGGGTTAAGAATCCGGTGAAACCAAAATATACTTTATTCATTAATCCTTGTTTTCTTGTCTTCTATTAGAGTGTAAGGAAGCAAAATATACTTCATTGGAGTCTTAAATCTAGGTTTAGTTTGTAAGAGAAATATTTGCTAATGGATTTTTTTAACTCTTTGTCATTGAACATACTTCCTAATTCTCACATCTTTATCCATGTTTACTCATTCTTTTCTTTCCTTTCTTTTAAAGAATGAAAGTCTTGGACAAGGCACTTTTACAAAAATTTTTAAAGGTATAAGAAGAGAAATAGGAGACTACGGTCAACTGCATGAAACAGAAGTTCTTTTAAAAGTTTTGGATAAAGCACATCGAAACTATTCAGAGGTGGGTATGTTTTTTGTGTTGTTCATGTAGCTTATGATTTTTAAAGATGTGGTCTCATATGCACACAACATATTCATGCTTGTAATTTTTCAAAATTGCAACTTTAAAAGGTATATATATCAAGGACTTTCAGAGGATGCCTTCTGGTATGGCTATCAAAAATTATAGAATATTTTTTTAATAACATTTCCAAACTAATTACTTTTAGCATTGTGTTATGGGTATTATTACATCTTTTCATATACTAAGGCATTGGTTTTCAAATTTGGTTGTCAGAGCTTTATGAGTTTCACAGATTTCCTCTACAATTTCATCTACTTTTTTTTAGAAAGGAGTTTGTACTAAGGAACATTCTGGGTGAAATATGGATTCCAGAGATATTAGCCCACAGAAACCCAGCCGCCATGTGCTAGAGTCCTTAGCATAGCAAGGCATCACCAAAGAGTTGTGATACTTAAATTGTCTTAAAGGATGTTAGTGGAAGATGATATGAAACATGTAAGTCGAAGAGTTGCTCTAATCCAGAACACCAGAGTGTTGGTGAATAGGATCCTCAACATCCGTAGCCAGAAAGAAGTTCTAGTCCAAGTTTAGTTGAGTTAGAGTGATGTAAATACTGTGCTGATCTCCCAACATAGTTGTCATGATATTTATCTGCATAGAGATCATTTTTAATTTCTCAGGAAGTGTAATTTGAAGCTCCCATTTATTTCAGTCCCATATTACTGTCTCTGTTGTCTACCTCTGTACCTGTCTTCTACTCTGGGTGCCATGGGTTTAAACTCTTTAATCTTCCATTATTCTTGCTGCCCTGTACCACTATTGCTCCCTCTCTCTCATTGCTGTCTGCTTATTCCAGCCTTATTTAGGGGTTTCCTCAGGAAGAACTCGAGCATTAAGGTTGATGGCTATTGCAAGACAATATAAGGGGAACAAAGTACACTGTAGCTTTATTTATGTAGTTCTGAGGAGAATAGAAAGGTGCATTTGTCTTATCTTTGCGAAATGTCAACACTTACAGGCACAAACAATAATTCTTTTGCATGGTTTTGTTTTCCTTAGTCTTTCTTTGAAGCAGCAAGCATGATGAGCCAGCTTTCTCACAAGCATCTGGTTTTAAATTATGGAGTATGTGTTTGTGGAGAGGAGAGTAAGTAAATCCCTGGCTTCCTTATGTTAATGTTATGACTTTTCTGAGTACGTCTGCTTTTGTTTATATAGAAAATTCAGTTTCAGGATTACAGTTAGGTATCAGTATAAACCATAATTTAACAGGAATTAAATATTATTGAAACCCAAAACATTGTAGAACTGTTCAGTAAGGTCTTCTAAAAAAGGAGACCAATGAATGAAATTAAAATGCATAAAATAGCTAACATGGCTCATGTTGAAATGCTAAAATAGTACAGCATTATAGTAAACATGTTTACTAATCTTTTACCATAACAATATGCAGGGTGAGGGAAAAGTAGGTTTACATTTGTGAGTATGCAAAACATAGTTTATTCCTGTATTATTATTTACTAGTTATTGTATTATTTTCCATACGAACAACTGCAAACCTACTTTTGCCCTGTAGATTACCGCTTGTTCAGCTTAACATTGGAATAACTGACTGTTCCAGTATAGTGCCAATTTATTTGGATTTATAAAGACAAAGTATATAAATTGTAGAATGATTCTTAATGAAGCAAACCGAAATGGTTGGATGTTGATACTTGATATATTCTATGTCTAAATTTAGACCGTTCATAAAAATAGTGAAGTTTACATTCAGAAAATTTCTATGTAATTCCCTATTTTCCATTAGTAATGTGGATTAGATATGCATCCATACTTATATAACATTACCTCATATATTTGAAAATTGATAATCTTTTCAAAGGCAGGTGGTTTTCATATCTGTTTTCTGAAAGTTCCTCAGGTAACTTAGGGGTTTAAGAACCCCTGAATAAAAGAAGAGTAAATAACCCCTGAATAAAAGAAGAGTAAATCCAAATGCAGTGGTGGAGAGTTCTACCCACTCATCGCCCACTAGAGTAGCTTCATATTTATCTCTTATTTATTGATTCTTCTCGTAATTTTTCATTTTGGGGGAAAAGAAGAATACGCTTAGAGCATATAATTCCAATTCTAACACTTGCTTTTATATTCATTTCATTGATTCTGTGATGTACTTTTTTCACATTTAAGAATATCTGAAATTGAGGTGTGATATAATTGATGGAATGTCAGTTTAATTGGTGATTTTTTTCTTTTATGACATAAAATAAGGGGACATGTGACAATCTATAGTATCTATGAAACAGAGTAGGTCTTAAATGCCACATAAAGAGGTTTGATGAAGCGCCTGTTCATTGTAACTCCTACATCATTTGTTTTTTTGTTTTGAAACTTTCCCTGACAAATCTATCTGCAGGCTGTCTTTTTTCAAATTAAGTTTATTGGGCTAACATTGGTCAATACTTAATTATTGGCACGTGACTTGTTCTCCAAATTAACTAGGGACAGCAAAACTTTAATTTGTTTTTGCTGCCCAGCAAGGTCCAAAGGCAACTTGTGTTACTAACAGTTGTTATATACCAAATTAAAACTAAGTAATTTTAATGTTAAATCAAGCAGAATCACAATTCAAGATTAGTTCTACAGTAAGTACTTTAAAGCATATATATAAAATATAGCCATATATGAACTATAGGCACTTAAAAAGTTACTGGGCCAAGAACAAACATGGATTACAGTGTGAAGTCTGTCAGAATTTCTTTTTTTTAAAGATTTTACTTATTTATTTTTAGAGAGAGGGAAAGGGAGGGAGAAAGAGAGGGAGAGAAACAACAATCTGTGGTTGCCTCTTGCACACCCATGACCGGGGACCTGGCCTGCAACCCAGACATGTGCCCTAACTGGGAATCAAACCAGTGACCCGCAGGCCAGCACTCTATCCACTGAGCCACACCAGCCAAGGGTTGTCAGAATTTCTTTAAAAATATATATCATGATACCATGTTTACAATTTTTACTTCAATTTTTGTGTTTTTTATATTGTATTTTAATTTCCCATTTTTTAATTTTAAAAACAACACTATATATGGTTTAGAAACAACAAAATGACCTCAAAAATTCAAATTTGAAATTGAGAACTTGAGCTTATTATTACTCTATTACAAATTATTACTGGATGGATATAAGTAAACCCTAAACACAGTTAATTATTAAATAACATGCTTTTGGTAGGAACAGTCTTGGCTTTCAGGAACTTTGTCAATATTAACAGGGTTGAGAATTTTTATTGTGCCTTAAAGGGAGTCAGTACTGTTTCTAAGAGCTAATATTCTTTTTTTCTGGCAAAATACATGGTCTGGCACAAATAATGCTCCTTTTGCTTATAAAATCTTTTACTACAAAATCATAAACATGTAATTCTATAACATAACAGTAGCACACTCAAGCACACCATATGACATTTAAGGTGAAATGTTCCAATTTAACCTATAAATTACACCCATATTACAACCCTACCACCCACACTCGAGCAAACATTACTTTTGCCAGACCCTATATATCTTAATAATATATTTTTTAAGTTTTAAAGATAAAGCAATGCAAAACACTAATTTTTTACAAGCATAAAAAAAAAGGAATGCATGCAGTTCAAACTCAAATTATGCTTTATGTATCATAAAATAGATATTGCTATTAATTTTTGTGTGTGGGAGAAGAATTTCAGGAATTTTTGAGTGTCTAAATAGTTTCATGGAAGAAAAAATTAACTGTGAGAAATTTTCATTTGTTTTGAAAAAACAGCCATAATTTAGTACTGACACATAGAGGTGTACTAAAGTAATATTTTGTGTATGTGTGTGTGTATAAAATGTGTATATAATAATGTTATACATTATATAATATTTATGTACATAATATATAATGTTATATGATATATGTATTATGTTACTGTATATAATATATAATTATGTATAATATTGTAGATACAGTGGTTTAGGTTCCTACCTTTTACTGTTGTGAATAAACAAGTCCTCTCAAATGGTATATAGCTGTTAAGCTTTCTTTGAATTAGTGAATTTTGCCCTGACTGGTGTGAGTTGGACGTGGCCCTGCAACCTGAAAGGTCACTGGTTCAATTCCTGGTCAGGGCACATGCCTCGGTTTTGGGCCAAGTCCCCAGCTGGGGGCATGCAAGAGGCAACCAACTGATGTTTCTCTTACACACTGATGTTTTTCTCCCTTTCTTTCTCCCTTTTTTCCTGTCTCTAACAATACATAAATAAATAAAATCTTTTTCAGAATTAGTGAATTTTATATAGTTAAATCTTTTTTTAATACCCACATATAACTATAAATATATTTATAAAAGTTTAAAATTACATATTTTTATTGTGTATGTATACTTGAACCTTATTGTCATATATTTTTATGCAGATATTCTGGTTCAGGAGTTTGTGAAATTTGGATCACTAGATACATATTTGAAAAAGAATAAAACTTCTATAAATATATTATGGAAACTTGAAGTGGCTAAACAGCTGGCATGGGCCATGCATTTTCTAGTAAGTAATTAGTATATTTGTTTCATCTTATGAAGCAGTGTAGAAAGGGTCTTGACCTGGGAGCAAGAAATAAATTTATAAATGGATGCTGAGTAATTTAATCTGTGTTAGTTTATGAAAGGTATTATTTTAGGCACATAGTTTTAAATAGTTTAGAAACAGTTTTGTCATCCTACCAATCTCAGAGAACTGAAGAACAAACAGTCTGTAGTTTGTGTCACTTAGGTTGAGAGAATTTAACCAAAAATTATGCAGAAACTTGTTGTGCTTACTATGGATGGTAGAAAACACCTTAGAATATAACTTGTTGTGTTTGTGGGCAATTAGAAATTACGCCCAGTGAGAAAGCAATATTGCTAAAGAAGGAGAATACCCGAGGGTCAGCCAGTGATCAGACCCCTCAGAGTGCACCTATATTGTGCTGCTGAACAAAATAGTGTGTCTGTCAGCTACCACCTAGAAATAGATGCTACTTAAAATCTCAGCTTTAGAAACTAAAGTGGCATTGCGTAGTTTTAATGGATTTGTCTTATTATGGGTATAGATTATTTTATCATTTAAAATGTAAAACAGGAAGCACACTGTTAGCCATAAAATTTATTTTTGTTATCTCAAAGCATATCTCCAAATGTTTATTAATTAATACTTATCTTAGTTTTCTTCTTTAAATCCATTTTGGGGTCTAAGTTATATTGAGTGCTTGTATATTTATATTTATGGATTGATATTTGAATGTATGTCCATTTTACTTTAATAGGAAGAAAAAACCCTTATTCATGGCAATGTGTGTGCCAAAAATATTCTACTTATCAGAGAAGAAGACAGGAAGACAGGAAATCCTCCTTTCATCAAACTTAGTGATCCTGGCATTAGTATTACAGTTTTGCCAAAGGACAGTAAGTTCTACAAGAATTTTATTTAACTTCATTAAGTTTTATTTGGAGGGTTGAATAAAAAAATGTTAATTTTTCTTAAACCATTTTATCGACATGTTCTTGATTAATAATAAAATTTATCTACCATTTTTGGCAATCTAAATTAAATACTAATTACATTCAAGTCTCTGTCCTTTTGTCCTTATAAGCTTGTTACTACGACTGTCAACTGATGGTCATTGGTGCTAATTCGGTGCCAATGGGAATCCCCAAATTTGGGGTGTGGTAGAAAGGGAAACTTCGTTCAATGCATAACAGAGCAGTTGTGATACAGCATGACTGGAAACAGGTGGCCCTGGGGTCAGACCCCTTTCTGGCTAGACACCTCTGCTCTGCTCTGCTCTGCTCCACTCTGCTCCCTGTTGGTCTGCTCTGCTTCATGCCAGTCTGCTCTGCACTGTGCTGGTCTGCTCTGTTCTGTGTCAGTCTGCTTTGGTGAGAACCAGGGAAACACTGTTTTCAGCTTTTGGTGGAAAGTAAAGTACACTTTCAGAGTAAGAAGCCAACTGGCTTATATAGACAGAAATCCCCACCCCCTGGTCCCTAATTGGTCTATATTTATGCAAATGAGGTCTCCAAATCCTTACAGTTTGATTGGTCCAAAAGTCACTGTTCCGGTTGGTCAGCACAGAGCCAGTCTGGTTGGTTGGAGTTATGCTACTCTAACTGGGTGGGAAAAGCCTTAGTCCCATTGTTTGAAATAGGATTTCAGAGCTCCTTTGTAAGGGCTGGCTCAGATGGTAGAAACACAGTGCAGGCAGGCAGTTCAGTGCAGAGGCAAGTAGTTCAGTGCAGGCTTCTCCTTAAAGTACAGTTTGTATAAGAGGCTACCACAGTGTAGAAATGTCTGCTAGGCTCTGTTTTTTGTTGGTGTTTTTTTCTTGTTTATTTTTCAAATTTGAGCCCAGTTAGCGACCAGGAACCCTTCTTGGTAGGCATCTTCTTTCTCAGGGTCCACAGGACTATGAGATAATTTTTTAAACAGTTTTAATCCCCAATTCTGTATGGAAGGGCAGATTTTATCTTTATTTTTATTTTCTATTTTACTTATTTTTGGAGACTATGATAATATGCAAAAATCTGAATATTTCTGAATATTTCCTTAGATACCTACAGTACAGTTACTGGGTCAAGGGATGGGAACATTTTTAAGGCTCTTGATACAAATCATCAGGGAGCTATCTGAAAAAGTGGTATTCACTTGTCCTCAGAGGGCTTTCTAGCGTTGTGGAGAACTCCTCATTTAATAGATGAAAATAACATCTCATTGGTTTGCTTTCCTGTTCTGTGATTATTCATGACACTGAAGAGTTTTTCATAAACTTACTGTATATTCGTATTTACCCTTCACTGTATCTTCACATCTGTCTAGTTTTCTCTGCCAATCTTAGTTAACTTTTTATTCATCCCCCTATATTCTTCATGGAATAATATTAACCTTTCTCATTTTTTGTCAAATTCTTTACAATTCTGATTTACTTTTTAATTTTTTTAACATTAAGATTGTTTAAATATGAAAATTTGTTGATAATTTTCTTTATCATTTCTTCCATTGCTTTTATGCTTTGATGGTTCTTTCCTACCCACAGACAGAATATTCAACTAAATTTTTTTCTGTTTATTTGATGTTCTTTGTTTACTTGTTATGCTTATTGAACTGGAGTTTATTTTGATGTTTGCACAATGTGGCTTAATTGACTTTTTTTGAGGAGTTAGCCAGTTTTACCCTCTGTCTCTGTAGTATTCATGGGTCCTTTCTTTGTCGTCTACTGCATTCTTCTAAATACCGGGATGTGCTTTGGATATGTACTTCTCATACATTTGTCAAATGACTTTTATCTTATTTATCATTTTATCCATACTTTTTAAAAATAGTTTTGATCCCTAATTGTATATGGAGGGTCAGATTTTATCCATTTTAAAGTAAAATTTTCTAATATTCTTCAAGTAAATGTGCTAAATTTTTCTTTTCTCAGTCACTAAATAAAAATTTGAGAAGATGTGTTTATCTGGTTTGAGACTTTAGTTTAATTACTCAGCTAATTCTGACCTTTCAAGCCTTTTTAAAAGAAAAAACAAGCAAACCTTTCTTTTGTGTTTCTTAATCCTTCTGTTTAACACACTCAGTTAAAATGAGGAATTTCAGTTGAATAGTTGAGAAGAGTTATTTTGGTCCAAATAATGTAATTATATTTCATTATCCTAGCTAATTTCTCTAATTGAATGTTCTAATTTAGAATCAAAATTGACCAATTTTTGTGGATTGATGCATATTTGAGCATGCAGCATGTTTAAGCATGTTTGATGCATGTACTTAAATTTGATGGCTTATCTGACAGTGAAGACAGATTATAAGGCAGAAAGTGTTACAGAATCTTAGATCTGGTCTTAATGAAATTTTACCTTTTGGAATGAGAGGTGAAGAAAGAGAAAAACATATTCGTACAATGAAGGAGAAAGGCACATGTACTCTTTGAATATACCAAAAGATGCAACAGATTATCCTTCATTTTTTTCTGTCCATCTGCCTACCTATGTTATCTGTCTATGCCCAAATACAAGAAGGTAGAGTTCAAGTGCTCCCTCTTTTCTTGAATACTATTTTTTGATGAGGTCAAAGACCATAGAAACTTTACTAGAGAAATTCAATGATTTTAGCAGAACCTACATATATTGATTCTGTACCCAGAACATCTTGGTATAATTTACTCACCCATCTGCCTGTTGGTTCTTATTTTTTTATCCACAGATTAGAACTACCACTGCTATTGAATCATGAGAATATATTAGAATGTACCTTTTTTACTTAAACGTTATAAAGAAATACAAAAAAAAATATCAAGAGGCAATTTTAGGACAAATTTTATGGGAAAAAATCTTTTTAAGGTTTTATTTATTTATTTTTAGAGAAGGGAAGGGAGGGAGAGAGGGAGAGAAACATCAATGTGTGGCTGCTTCTCCCATGCCCCCTACTGGGCACCTGGCCTGCAACCCAGGCATGTGCCCTGACTGAGGATCAAACCGGTGACCCTGTGGTTTAGAGGCTGACACTGAATCCACTGAACCACACCAGCCAGGGTGAAAAAAGTTTTTTTGAATGCAGTATTAACAGGAAGGGGTAAAGAGACACTATGATTTAATGGAAAGGGTGTAGTTGATGCAGGATTTATTGTACAGGATTCTAATTCTCTTAATGTTATTAACAAATTGTGTGACTTTGGGCGAATTACGATCTTTACGGATTTTAGTTTTGTCATTGTTAAAGCAGATATTGAAGTAGATGATTATTCAAAACACTTTAAAAAATATTTCCATATTAAAGAATTACTTGTGAGCTCTACTTAACCATACAATGTTCTGATCATTTACAAGTTCTTCAGGAGAGAATACCATGGGTACCGCCTGAATGCATTGAAAATCCTAAAAATTTAAACTTGGCAACAGACAAGTGGAGTTTTGGTACCACTTTGTGGGAAATCTGCAGTGGAGGAGATAAGCCTCTGAATGCTTTGGATTCTCACAGAGTAAGTTTTTTAAACTGCGAAATTGGATTAATTCTGTGAACCTTGATGTTTCACATGATTTTTTTGTTTTTAGCCCATCTAATGTTAAAAGAAGATTGATAAGGCATTATGCAATTTATTCTCCATGTGTGGTTCTTTAATTATAGAAGCTACAGTTTTATGAAGATAGACACCAGCTTCCTGCACCAAAGTGGACAGAGTTAGCAAATCTTATTAATAATTGTATGGATTATGAACCAGATTTTAGACCTTCTTTCAGAGCTATCATACGAGATCTAAACAGTTTGTTTACGCCCGGTAAGTATTGATGGAGCAACCTTACTGATTCTCCAGGTATCTTTCTATTTTTGTTGTATTTAACAGATGTTTAGTAATTTTATAATCCCTTCCAGTAAGTTCTTTAATGTCTTTAGCACTTCTTAACTTTTTATGGTTGTATGACTTTTCCTACTTTACACATTTTCTAGTCTCTGTGATTGATCAGTCTTTCTGTTTTTAAATGCTTTTTTTCCTTCAGTTACTCAGTTTTAGTCTTCCACTTGATGAGTAGTGTACTAGAGAAGTATATTTGTCTTATTTGAGTTTTTAAAAACAATTCCTTTTTTAAAAAACTAGTATTTATACGTTTTACAATATATTTTCTAAACATGAAGTAGATTTGTTTTTGTCTGTCCTCTCCTTTCAAGTATGTAGCTAAATATGCATGTGTCTGACCCACAGGTATTTCCTGTTTCAATACCAGTTGCTATTTTCACAGGAAATGTCAGAATATATTCTTACTTTATAAATATTAAAACTACCTATCTTATAATTGTTTATCCTTTGTAAAAATCTTTCTTGAAAGCCTATCAGATTATAGGTAATAATTAAAGGCTCTCATTAATATAATCTAAACTATTAGAGTTACCCCGTATTAGTTTGTATTTAGTATTTCTAACTCATTCTAACTATTTTGATCAGCTTGAATACACATCATTTTAACCCAGAGAATGTATTTTCCAGCTTGTGGTGCTAATATACTTTATTTCCACAGATTATGAACTATTAACAGAGAATGACATGTTACCAAATATGAGGGTAGGTGCTCTGGGGTTTTCTGGTGCTTTTGAAGACCGAGACCCTACTCAGTTTGAAGAGAGACACTTGAAATTTCTGCAGCAACTTGGCAAGGTAAGGTGACAGAAGTTTTAAAATGAAGTATAATCACAGAACATTTTATTTAGAAAAAAATCTTTAGAGATTCTCTGAAGTTCGTATTTCACAAATTTTTAAGGAGTGTTTATAGAAAAAAGATTTAGTTGTCAGGAGTTCTGAGGACTTCTCAGAACCTTTAATGTGTGAAGTGCATTGAACATCTTCAAGATGTTGATAAATTAGGCAATATTTCCTTGGTTGATATGACCATGGGACTCTTTCTCAGTAGAGGGCACTTTTTTTACAAAATAGAGAAAGGAATAATTGAATTAAGCCTTTCTACTCACTTCCTTTTGTAGTCATCTCAGGGAAAAGGAATGTCATCAGAGTCTACTTGTTGACTGGACTGTGTTCACTAGCAGACAGTTTCTTTCTGCTAAAAGGAGACATAGTCATGCTTAGTCTCCATATTGTAAGGCAAGGAAAAGCTCAGTTCTTAGCAGGTTCTATCGGAGTGGTAAGCTCTCTTTCTTCCCCTAAGTTTGCTAGCATAGGGTCTGTACCATGTGACCTTATGAACTGGATTTTGGTACAAACATATTTTGAAGGCCTCTCTTAGGCCTTGTTTCTAAGCTAAATGTTCTGATCCCTCTGTACCAGAGTTAACACTGGGAATTATACTGGGTGTAACACTTTGCTGTTGTTCTGTGTTTGTAAATATTCTCGAATGTTTCAAGTGATGTAGCAATGGCAAAAAAAAAAAAAGAAGAAGAAGAAGAAGTCTATTGTTGTGTAGCAAGCTACCCTAAAGCTTAACAGCTGAAAACAGCTTTTATTATCACCTAGTTTAGCTGAGTCATGATTCTGGTGGCAACTTAGTGGTGTCAGCCAGACCAGGCAGTCTCATCTGAAGGCTTGACAAGGGGAAGATCCACTCTCAAGCTCACTCATGTGGCTGTTGCCAGGCTTCAGAATATCTGCTTTAAGCTCAGTACATGGGCCTCCCAGTAGGACTGTCTCACAGCATGGCAGCTGAGAGCAAACACCTGTGGTGGAAACCATGGCCATTTTATAACCTTATCTCAGAAGGGACGTTTTGCCCCTTGCTATGTGGCCTCTGTAATTAGAGATTTAACTTTGAGGTTATATATGGTCTAAGTTTTTTTAAATTGACTTCAAATAGATAACTGAAAATATAGTCACTTAGAATCTTATAGTGCAAGGACTGTGTTGTTTTATTCTTTAAGAATGCAATAGTATCCAAAATATACTAATTTGATTAATGCCCAAAAGTTAGTTTTTAATGTTATATATCAACTTATCTTTAACACCTTGCCTAAAAAAATCCCCATATGCTAAAAATTTACTTTCTTGAGCAAATAAATCAGACTTGGTATTAGTCTGCTTAGGTTGCCATAACAAAATGCCATAACCTTGGTGGCTTAAATATCAGATATTTATTTCTGATAGTTCTGGAGGCTAGAAAGTCCAACATCAAGGTTCTGGCAGGATTTGGTTGCTCATAATGTCTCTCTTCTTGTGCCCTCATATGACAGAGAGCTCCAGTGTCTCTTTCTCTTCTTATAAAGGCACCAGCCCTGTGAGATTAAGGCCTCTCCCTTATGCCTCATTTACCCTTTATCATTTTTTCATAGGCCATACACTCATATTGGGGGTTAAGGCTTTATAATGAATTTTGGGGGGACATACACATTCAGTCATAATAGACACTTACTCCATCCAGCTCACTGACAGCAAATAACAAAGGGTATATGGGGAAGAGGCAAAGTTCTTTCTGGAAGTTAGTAATAGAAATTTAGGAATTCCCTGGCATGTCCCTTGGGTTGTCCTAATAATTAATATTCATAATTTATGTTTAAATGCTTTCTTGAAGTTGTTTATAGTTCTTTTTGAAGAAATTAAATATGTAGGTTTATTACCCACCTGTTGAAGCACTATTTCCTTTTTTTATTCTGAAAGTTGCCTGATATAAGCTTAGAGATGTCTGTTAATCCTAGCTGTTGGAATTGCTTATGTAATTATTGTAGAGTTTGTTAGTATTTGTGTAAAAAACTTGAGATTTCTATCCTTACGTGCTGTGTTGTTTAGGGTAATTTTGGGAGTGTGGAGATGTGCCGGTATGACCCTCTACAGGACAACACCGGGGAGGTGGTGGCTGTGAAAAAGCTTCAGCACAGCACTGAAGAGCACCTCAGGGACTTTGAAAGGGAGATCGAAATCCTGAAATCCCTGCAACATGACAACATTGTAAAGTACAAGGGAGTGTGCTACAGTGCTGGTATGTTGCCCATTGAAACCTATTTTGAACTCCAGGTATGTCATTGGCATCCTGAGTGATTGAAACATATACTGTCTTAAGACCTGGACTTACAATATACCAGCGACCGGAGAGAGAAAGCTGGAGATGCTGCTTGGTGATGGTGCACTGTAACTACAGGAGATCTTTGACTAGTTGGTTAATCATTCTCTTCACTGAGGATAGTGGTTATACTCTTTGTTAAGCTTATCAAGTAAATGTCATTTTTAAAGAAAGAAATTGCCTTTGCTCACATTTTCTTTAAAAATATTTTAAAATTAGATGCTTTTTGTTTAATACAAGATGAGGAGAAAAGTTTTCTCATCAGCTTATTTTGGTTTGCATAAAGGGTTATAGAATATTAAAATATAACTATTTTTGAAGCTTTTTAAAACTTTGTGATTCAAAAGCCTGTGTTCTTTATTATATCGCCTTTAATTTGTAATAAAATTTTGTCATCTTAGACTCAGGTTTTATATATCTTTAAGTCATTTATGTATGGCTGTTTTTAAATATTCTATCAGTAAAATATGACAAAGTAAAATTATGTTCCCATTTGTATTTTAAAAGGCCGGCGTAATTTAAGATTAATCATGGAATATTTACCATATGGAAGTTTGCGTGACTATATCCAAAAGCATAAAGAACGGATAGATCATAAAAAACTTCTACAATACACATTTCAAATATGCAAGGTACCTAATATTCTGGCTATTTTTTGTAGATGAGGAGAGCATGTTGAAGTAATCGTTAAGAAATTCTCCAGTTTTTCTTAGATAATTAAGGGTGTATATATAGGCAAGACCATTTAAATTATTTGTGTTTACAAAACCAGCTAAAGAAGAATGATATTTTATCCATAGGGTATGGAGTATCTTGGTACAAAAAGGTATATCCACAGGGATCTGGCAACACGGAATATATTGGTGGAAAATGAAAACAGAGTTAAAATTGGAGATTTTGGATTAACCAAAGTCTTGCCACAAGACAAAGAATACTACAAAGTGAAAGAACCTGGTGAAAGTCCCATATTCTGGTGAGTATATTTTAGTACAATAAAATGAAATTTTAGAGCACAAACTTAAAACTTTACTATTATTAATAGTCTGTCAATAATAGCAAAAATTTATCATATGCTTGCATTAGGCTTAAATGCATTTAATGGATTATCTCATTTAATCCTTACAACCACCTTTGGAGAATATGTACTATTATCTCAGTTTAAGCATAAGGGACCTGAATTGTAGACAGGGTAAATAGCTTTCTCAAGGTCAAGGTTTTTTACATTACATATACCAAGCGAAATCATAGGGTATTGGTCCTTCTCTGTCTGACGTACTTCACTTAGCATTATACCCTAGAAGTGTTGGGCATCTCTAGGGAGATGGGTGAAAAAGGTGGAAGGGAACAAGCCTACAAACTTCAGTTATAAAATGAGTCAGTCACAGGGATGTAATGTGAAGCATAAGAAATATAGTCAGAAGTATTACAGTGACTTTGTATAGTGACAGATGGTTAACTAGATTTATCACAGTGATCTCCTTGTAAGGTATGTAAATGTTGAATAACTATGTTGTACACTTGAAACTCATGTTTTATGTCAACTATATTTAAGTAAAAAGAAAAGAAATAAAGTAGTAGTTAATTTTTTTTAAAAATTTTACTGGTAGATCAGAGGAAGGGCATTCCATGAGAACAAGAACAAGAGGATCAGGGGCTTGCAAGTGAGGGCATAATTACAGAACAAACAAGGATTAATTGGGGCTAGAATGGTGTTGAGCTCTATATATTGTGTTAATTAGTTCAGACTTTATTTAGTAGGAAGTGTGTAGGTGAGATATTAGAGGCCTTCTCCAGGAGCATAGTGTTGTGGGCCTCAGAATTTAGGAACATAAATCTACATTTTTTTTTTTTGTTCTCCTCCTCTGCTTTCAGTGGAGAACAGCGGTTCTCAAAGTGTGGGGACCTCTGACACTCTCTCTAGGGAGTCTGTGTTATCAGAAGTTATTTTCATAGTAATACTAAAATGTTATTTGCCTTTTTCACTTTCATTTTTTTTCATGAGTAGATAGTGGAATTTTTCATAGGCTATAATTTTATGGTCTCCTATTAAACCAAACATTGAAGAAACTTAAGTGTAAAACAATGCTGCTCTTCTCACAAAATTATTCTAGTTTGCAAGATAGTTATTTTTCATAACACTTACTTGTTAACATGTACTGGGCTTATTGTTATTTTCAGTGAATTAATAAATACTTTAACATTTCCTTAGTTTTACTATCTAACATGGTAAATATTGGTAGAAATAACCCATACAAACAAAAGCTTTTTGGGAACTTCAGTAATTTTTAAGAGCATTCAGGGGGCCTTTAACTAATGTTTGAGAACTGCTGGTGGTGTTGCACTAAGTAAGGAGAGGCTAACAGCAGGGAGAGGCTAGCTAGGCAACTTTTGCAGGAATCTAGACCATTGGTTTTTAAACCCTTTTGTATATATATCCACTGAAAATTATAAAAACTGTATCTTCTCTCACACATTTTAAAATTGATAGCTAAAGTTTTTCTTCATAAATTTAAATGGTTGTAAATAACATATTTTCTGAAGTATTCTATCCAATGAAATCTAAATACAGCAATTTGATACCTATTGTCACCCACTTAAATTTAGTATAGGAACAGACATTTTATTTTTGATAAAAATTTTATTTCATTCTTTTTATCTCTTTTCCTTTAAAAGATTTTATTTATTTATTTTTAGACAGGGAGGGAGAAAGAGAGGAAGAGAAACATCAATGTGTGGTTGCCTCTTGTGCAGCCACCACTGGGGACCTGGCCCACAAACCAGGCGTGTGCCTCAACTGGGAATTGAACCAGTGACCCTTTGGTTCACAGGCCAATACTCAATCCACTGAGCCACACCAGCCTGGTCTTTTTTCTCTTCAAAATTATATTCAAATTATATTTCTACTTTCCTTCTCACCCCAATTTGCATAGTGTATTATATTTGTACTTGGAAAATCCTTTGATCACCTATCTCATTTGTAACCAAAATATGTATATAAATTGTAATTAATTTTTAAATTTCCTCTGACCACAAAACTCATAAGTTTTTACATTTTTATTCTGTATTGAGTTATCATTGAAGTTATTAGGATACAATTTTGTAAAGCAATGTAAATAAATTACAAATTTGGATAATTGTTTAAAAATTTTTATTGGAGACTCTTCTTAATGAGATAAATGGAGGTTCTCTCCTTTGATGAGTTCATATATCCTTGATGAATACTTTTTATTTCTATACTGGGACCAATTCAGCATAAATTCTTTGTTTATTTTGCATTTTCATATTAACACTGAGAAAACTAGTTTGTGTAAATAGGTAAGAATGTAAGTTTTGTTTTAACAGTATCATTTATTTCTATGACTCCTGAGATATGTAGTAAAAATATATATAGTAATCTTCCATTAGAACTTATCTATTAGCTGGCAATATGATTAGATCTATTTTCATTGTTCTTAAAGCAAATAATTAAAGCCACTTGCTTTTCTAATGACCTAGTCATGAGAGTCATTCATTTTCTCCATCTCTGAGAAGCAGTATACCAAAATAATTTTTCAAATTAATTTAAACTGTGGTGTTACTCTCATTTAGAGGCATCTTGTTTAAAATGATACATTCAGAAAAGGTCACAAAAACAGAATATTTTAAATTTCAATACAGTACTTTTTTTTAGATTTTATTTTTAGACAGAGAGGAAGAGAAGGAGAAAGAGAGAGAGAAAGAAGAATCAATGTGTGGTTGCCTCTCACACACTCTCTACTGGGGACCTGGCAGGCAACCTAGACTTGTGCCCTGACTGGGAATTGAACTGGTGACCCTTTGGTTTGCAGGCCAGCACTCAATCCACTGAGCTACACCAGTCAGGGCAATATAGTGCTTTTTAATAACACTTTGTATCATGTTTTAAATATATTAAATATGGCAAACCTTTGTGCTACCTCAAGGTTGAGTCAGTTTACGAAGAATATTTTTTATGTTACCCATTTGGCAATGCCTGACCACATAAACAAATTACACTTAACTTCCAACAGAAAAATCTGACTTCAGTTTTCAATTTAAGCCCTACAGTAATATTATGAAATATTATTTCTAAAAAAAAATAAATTGCAGAACACATTTGCAGAAGCATATTTATAATGAAGCTAACAAAGCATATTTCCCAGAGCTCCTTCCTTCCAAGATTTCTTCTTTTCTCTTATTAAATATTCACTTTTATACCTGGTTTTATATCCTTTGTCATAATGAAAACCACCCAAATTATGTAAACTTTGGGCTGTGTATTTCTCCTTGCATAGCTGGAAAGCTCAATCACAAAGACAGTTAAGGTAAGTGTAAAATGATATACAGTATCTAGTATCATTAAGTTCATATGAAGTGGTGAAAATAAGACATAAAGTCTCAGTACTTAATTTACAATAAATAATACAGAATAAAATGTAGCTAAGATTGTAATTTATGAAGTAAGTTATATTCCTTCAGCAAATGTGTTGGGGAGATATGTATCAAATGCTGCTTTTGATTTTGGGGAGTCATTAAATAAGAAGCTTGAATAAAAATTATAAATAACATCATTTTCATCATGACCAAAATTTTTCTGTGTTTTATGAAAAAGATGGCTGCTATAAGCTGCTAAAAACTAATCAGATTGGCAATTGACATGTAGTTTTATATTTACAAGTAAAAACATTAAGTGTTTAATGACGTGAGGTTCACTACATCATATATAAATATTTCAGGATATGAATTAATAAAATAGGTTTTAGCCAACTTACTGAATAGTGAACACTAACTCTGGTCTGAAAGAAATCAGTTATAATTTTTATCCATAGGATTTAGGCATCATATCTTTATAAATATTATAATTTCATTTAAAAGAACCTGTCATCTATATTGCTTTTGTTGTTCAAAAGTGTTTTTAAGCTAGTAGCATGATCCATCATGTCCTAGGGGTTGGTAGTAAGAAGAAATGAGGGAAAAATGCTTCTGCTGAAATATTTTTTAAAATTGTTGAAGCAGCATTTTGTACTCATGGAGGACTGTTATACTGTTCTTGCTTAGAGGTCCCCTTGGAAAATCCTCTGTCCCTGGAGTTGCTCTTCATGGGGTTTGAAGACCTCTGTACTAGTTGAGTATAGGGATCTCACTTAATATTCTTCCAGTGATATTGACATAGGAGACTGATTTGAGACATTTCTAAGACATGCTTTAGATTGACTTGGTGGCTCGTTAGACTTTGGAATGAAAAACAAGTCAAAATAATTCACAAGATTTCAAGCTGGGGCAGTTACACAGATTGTGATGCAATTCATTGTATCTCAAAAGTAAAAGTAGGTTTTGGAAAGGTGGGGATGGAATTCTGTTTACCTATAGAACTTTAATATGTAAATATTCAGTAAGTCTGAAGTACAAAAGAAAGGTCAAAGATGTTATAAATTTAGGAGACTTTAGGTGGATGATACTACCTAAGGGAAAGTTTTTGACTGAGAGGAAGAGAGAGCCGTTGCCAGTGTTAGGGAAAGGTAGGTTTAGAGGATGGGGGATAAAAAGGAAAGTGTTGGCGAAGGGTAATTTACAACTAAATCTCCTCTTAACCCATAACCTCATCACAGAGATAGAAGAGAAAGACATCTGTTTTATTACTGAATGAGCATTAGTCCAGAAATTAATGTGCATTAAAAGCAATCTACTTATAGATTGCAAAGAGAGAAAGAAGTCTTACTCTTTTTTATGGCCAAGCAGATTCAACCCACTACATACATGTTCCCAAGATGAACAGTAAGTAGTCTTCAAGTGAGAGGACTTGACATCACCATTTGTCACACATTGTTCACCCTGAATTCACTGGGTAATTAAAGTCACCATCTGTGTTAGCTAATTGGCTTTGCCAAAAGGGAAAATAAACTCATGTCTTATGACAAGAGATAATTTTGTAACTAGGAAGGGGCATCTGCTGAAGTTAGGTTCCTACACTCCCACAGAAACTGGGAGATGGGGTGCTAACTTCCTTGATGATTACCCTTCAAAGAGATGGTTCCCAGGTTCTTGAGAAAGATGTTTATTTAGGTAATATAACGCTAGCAAGAGACTTTTAAGCAAAAGCTTTAAAAAAATGTAAATACATATGAAAGAGACAAAGAATTTACAATGGTAAGTTTTTTAAAGTAAATAAATGCTTTCAGAAAAGAGGAGGAAGAGTCATTTCCCTCATTTTCAACAGGGAGGATTATATTTTTTTCTTTTTTGATTGGTATTTTTATAAGTAATGGGAGAGAGAAAAGCAACCTCGGAGATGAGCAGGGGAAGCTACAGAATGCTTTCATGAAAATCAAAAGATGAGAATATTTGCAGTGGTTAGGGGAGTAGCATTGTCTTCAGGAAGATTATATTCCATTTGTGGGAGAAAGCTAGCATTCATTTAAAATATCATAACTAAATATGTAAAGTGCTTTTAAGAACTAAATATAAGATTGACATAGCATTACATGGTTAATTGTGGAACTAAATATAAGATTGACATAGCATTACATGGTTATGGACTACAAGTATTATAGAAATTCAGTAGCATTTGATCATTAAGACCTTTGAGTAGTCAGAGAAGGATTCATGGGAGTAAATTTTAAAGAAGAGATTAAATTTTTATAATTCATTTTTTTCAGGTTGTAATTCATATTTTAATCTCATTAGTCTTAAACAGGTCCTTGTCATCATCTTCCACAATAAGGATAAACTTAGCAATGTAACCAAGATGTTTAGTCCATTAGCCAAAAATGTTCCCTTGGTTAGAGTTGATAGTTGAGTCATTGGCACCATTCCTCCCTGTGATTTCTAGTACTTTCTGGGCTCCCTCACATAATCATTCTCCTGGGATACACAGCTTCTTTCTTTTATATGTTAATAACTTCAAGTCTCACTCCAGTTTAGAAGCCATTTCTTTTCCTTCTGGGATACTTATCTGTATTCATGCAAAGCTTAACTTGCAAAGAGCAGCTTATTTTCAGGGTTTTTGATTTTAAAGATTTTGTTTATTTATTTTTAGAGAGAAGGGAAGGGAGGGAGAAAGAGAAGGAGAGAAACATCAGTGTGTGTTTACTTCTTGCACACCCTGTACTGTGGACCTGGCCCACAACCCTGGTATGTGCCGCGACTGGGAATCAAACTGGTGACCCTTTGGTTCAGAGCCCAGCACTCAATTCATTGAGCCACACCAACCAGGGCATTATTTTTCAGTTTTTAGAACATACTTAGCAGTTAACTCTCATGTTTCCTGTAGAGACAGAAATGACTTTTTTTTTATTTTAGTTATTTTTGTGTGTTGGAGGTTCCCAAGGCCTCCCTCAGGTTCGAATCTCACTAGGAGGATTCATAGCACTCAGCATTAAGTCATATTCATAGCTATGATTCCTTACAGGGAAAGGATACAAAGCAAAATCAGCAAAGGGAAAAGGAGTCTGGGGCATAGCTGGAGGACACCATGCACAGTCTTCCAAGGGTCCTTTCCCAGTAAAGTCATTTGGGGCACACTTAATTTCCCCAGCAGTAAATTGTAACAACACATATCAAATGTTGTCCACCAAGGAGGCTCATTAGAAACTCAGTGCCTAAGGCTTTTGTTGGGATTGGACATGTGCATACCAAAATTCCAGATACCTAGAAGGAAAGCAGGTGTTCGGCACAAATCATATTGTTTGCAGAAACATTTTAGACACAGTGAGCCACTGTTATCATTTAGAGAATTGTGGAAATCCTCCTGAAATGTAAGCTCCATGTACCAGTCAGGTGTCAACACTGCAAGCAGGACTTTCTGAGGATGGCAACCTCAAGCCTGCTGTGTTAACTCTTTCCTGTATACCTTGCTTTTTCTGTAATCTAGTGGTTTGCAGGGAGAATCAAAAGTTGGCACATCAAGAAACCATCTTTTTAATGCTTTTCCTATATATCACAGGTATGCTCCAGAATCACTAACAGAGAGCAAGTTTTCTGTGGCCTCAGATGTTTGGAGCTTTGGAGTGGTTCTGTATGAACTGTTCACATACATTGAGAAGAGTAAAAGTCCACCAGCGGTCAGTGTGTTTTTTATTTACTTTCCACTTTTTTTTGACATAAGGAAAGCTTTTTCCTAACAATAATAGTAAGCTTAAGGCTCATTTTAGAGTTTCTTACTGCTTATTTGTAAGATAGCATCCAATAAAACAACCCTAAACTTATTCATTAAATAAACTTGAATTTTTAAAAGGGGTGGGTAGAGTACTATCTACTATATTCTCTTAATATTGTCTTTAGTGAATCCAATAAATTCATTCATTGTAGGAGTGATTGCAAAAGTCAAAATAAACCTTTTACAGTAATTTTTTTCCCTGATCATTGTGGAATTTTTTAAATATAGAAAACCATGAAAAAAGTATCTCTAATTCAACTACTCACTGATAACTACTTTAATATTGCGGTATGCTTTCTTCCAGGCTTCTTTTAATTTTATATGTAAAAGTTAAATTTTATTAAAATATTTCCTTTATAAAATAAAGGTTATAACACTGTACAGCTTGCTATTCTGCTGTTTCATTAAGTATTAGAGCATGAATATTTTCCTGTGTTGATAAATATTTTCTGCAAATATGGCTTCTGTCTTTTGGATAGCATTTCATAGTAAGGATATAATATCTAAACAATTATTTTCCATTTTTCAGTCTTTTAAGTAATACCTCAAGGAACATGGTGAATAAGTATATATAAATATTTATTTATCTCTGATTATCACCTTAGAATAAAAGTATAATGATAGATGAAAGGTAATGAACTCTTTTAAAGGTTTTTGATTATTTCCAAATGTGTTCTGGAAAAGCTGTACCAGATTGTACTCTCAACAGCAGTGCACAGAGTATGTACATTTCATCATTTTGCAGTATTGACCATTATGTTCTTACACAGTTTTGCCAAATTGATAGGAGAGAAGTTGCATCTGTTTGATTTTAATTTACATTTCTCCTGTTTAGTGTGCCTGCAAACGGTATTCTTTGGGTATTCAGAATGAGTATATGCGTATGTGTGTGTGTGCATTGTCTCCTTATGTGCTTTGCCCATTTTTATATTTGTGGTTTTTCTTACCAGTTTATAAGAACTCTTTATATATCAATTAGTTATGTGTTTTGAATATTTTTCTAGTTTTACAGTTCAGACTTTTATGAATTCTTAACATATGAACATTTTTTCTTTGTATGCATTTATGCTTAAACATTCATTCTGTACTTTCTTTTTATTATGTCTTCTTTTACTTTCACATTTTTATTTCAACTGAAATGTAATGTGACATATTAAAACAATAATAACCCAAAAAATGTGAATATGTTTTTAGTTCACTTGTTTTGGGTCCTTCTTAGGGAATTTGTGTTGAATATATTACAGTTATGGAAATGGCATAGAAGTTCCACATTTAACAGTCTTTTCTGAACTATTACTGAAAAGGAAGTTTTTAATCATTAAAATAGTCTATTTTTAAAAGGTTTCAAATGTATAAGGTAACATACAAATACAGAATTTTTCCAGTTCACTGGAAGAACTTGAGAAAATTCTGCTTCAAATTCAGTATACCCAAAAAATCTCATTAAAAAGTGGGTTTGTGTTTCAGGAATTCATGCGTATGATTGGCAATGACAAACAAGGACAGATGATTGTGTTTCATTTGATAGAGCTCTTGAAGAATAATGGAAGATTACCTAGACCAGATGGATGCCCGGATGAGGTAACAAAAAAGTTTTTTTATCCATAGGAGTCATGCAGTTATCTTTCCTTTTAAAACAAGGACTTCAGGTCACTTTATGAAATTTAACTGATGGATTCGTAGATAAGTAGCATAAATCACGTGACTGTGGATCTAGGCATAGCCATGAAGTCCACCTGTATGGGAGGACAAAATGGGAGTTCTGAATTCACGTCTTCTGCCAATTAAAAGGGAGCTCTTTGTGCTCATTCTGAGTTTGGTTTATTTTCTCTTTTACAGATTTATGTGATCATGACAGAATGCTGGAACAATAATGTAAATCAACGCCCCTCTTTCAGACACCTTGCTCTTCGAGTTGATCAAATAAGGGACAATATGGCTGGGTGAAAGCAATGAACTTCAGACTCTGAGACCAAAATGAAGTCAGAGAACAAAGTTTTTATTTCACATTGCTGTGGACTGTTCCTACATACATCATTGTTATGCGTATCATGATGCTAGCCACAAAGATGTGGAAATACCTGCTCAAAACTTTATGAAGATACCAGTAAAAGAAATTTATGAAAGTCCTTAGCAAAGAATTTTATAAAAAGTTTCATGAACCTAATCAGTCAATTAATATCACCTTTTTTTGGCAAAAGAAAAAACAGACATTTTTTAACTTAGAATTTTGAGAGATGAAAAAGTTGTAATATAAATTTTGCAGTGTTAAAGATGCACAGAATATGTATGTACAGTTTTTACCATGGAGAATGTATAAATTCCTTGGCATCTTGTGTGATGTTTTACAAAAGGACTGGTATTCATGAGTGATATTTTCTAATTTTTTCATAGTTGACCTATAATATCTTTACAAGCAAATGAAGATGCTCAGATAATTAAATACGCACCTTTGTGTTCCTGTTCATCTGTATCACTGGCCAGAAATATAAGCAGTTGTACACTTTTGTTTGTAGTTCTATGTACCATAAATACTTTTTTGAAGAAAAGGGAACAAGTGTTTAGTTTTATTTGTATAGGAAATCTCCCTGGCTCTAAAAAATACACTTTGAAATGAAACAAGTTTACAAAGCTGTAACACAATCTATTTTCTTACTCATCTCCCTGTATCTATTTGTGCATGTTTTTTTTTTAATAGAACTACCTTTGAGCCTTTCTAAGACTATGATGAATAGTTTTCATTTAAAATTTTGAGGTTACAAATGCAGGAATATTGTCATCCTTTGAGCTGTTGGCTGCCAATAACATTCTTCAATCCCTGGGACCTATGACCATGCATTAAATTTGAGTGTAAGCCATAAGAGACTTTGTTTTTAAATATATAACCTATTAAGATGCATAGTATGGGTTAGGAACTTTTTTCTAAAGACTATTTTAGGGATTTTAGAAGCCTCTATTGTAGTCACAGAAGAAATTTTCTTTTGTTAGAGATTCTTATATGCAAGGGAGAAATGAGAATAAATTGGTGGAAAAGTATGCTTGTTATTTTATTCAAGAATGCCAGTGGAAAATTCGTAATATTCCATTAAGAAAAATGAAAGTGTACATATTTTCAGTGCAGCATAAAAGGTAGTTTATTGTCTTTGTTGTTTGTGTTAGAGCTACTCCGTTTTAGACACCATATCTAAATTGTGGCGGGTTTGTCGTGTTATTTACAGAGTTTAAAATACTTAGTATTTTGGTTAAAAAGAAAATAATTTTTTATTCTAGTTTTGATTGTATATGCTATCATTTAACTTATACTTAAGACTTTTGATTATTTTTCTATTTTTTGGAGTTTGTATTTAAGACTTTTGATTGTTTTTCTAACTTTTTTTGAGCTAGTTTTAAAGTGCAAATTATATAAGCAAAGATGCTTCACATCTAAAGTTTGAGATTTTTTGGTTGGAAGGAAGGAGAAGAAATGCTTTTTACATTTTAAAACATTTTATTAGTCATTGACTACCAAAATCATCTAAAATAATAGTATATTAGATTTTAAAAGATTTCTAGTAGATATTTTGATGAAAGTTGAATATAATTTTTATTTAATTTGTAAAAATGCTGCAAGGATCTATAAATATAGTGTAATTAAAGATCTTCTGTTTTGCTACTTTTCAAGTCAAAAGTAGCATATCATATGATGTTCTTGGTTTCAGACTTTTGTACTAAAACATAAGTACTGAGAGGCAGAATTTTAAAGGACTAAAACATTTGTTCTTAAAAACAAGAATATTAACTAGATTTCTTTTAAAAATGTTTTTAATGTTTCAGTTTTTAGTTTCAGGGAAAAATACTATATAAATGATCTTAAGTATTTAGAGTGGTACGACTACCTTATTGTAAGATTCTAAGTTTTCAAGAGAATTATTATTTATTAAGGGTTAGTGCTGTTTTAAATTGTGATCCTGACTATACATAAAGGAAATAAAACCTGCAGCTGTCTAGTTGGTTTTGCACAAGAAACAGGTCATTTTTGTACCTATTAGTACCAAATGTTTCTTCAAATTAAAAGTGAGGGTAAAGATTTTCTTAGAATTCTATAGTTCTGTAAATATTCTGGTATATTAAATTATACAATTTTTCCATAAATAATTTCTTATATCTTATATAAGAAATATAAGAAATAAGAAATATATATATATAAGAAATATAAGAAATATATTTCTTATATATATATATATAACACACAAAACTATTTCCCAAATGGATAGCCATGGATATGCATGCTGTCAGTAGCACTATAATTCACTATGGAGGATTACTTTCTTACAACCCAAGACTTCTGCTATAAGTCAAGTGAGTTTTTTATCATAACTATAATGTCTGATATTTCTTTTTTATTTAAACAGTTTTATTATGGAGTAGAAATTAGAAACTACCTACAGTTCTGTACCTGCAGAACCATTCTCCATGGGTGGCATTATGTGGTCAGTTTATTAAAACTGTGTTATTTTCTTCATTGTGTCTTTAGCATGTTCTCACAAAATTGAAATACATGTAATAAATATTCAGAAGTTATATTCCTTTGAGTGGGGGTGCACACACTGGTTTAGGGATGTGTAGAGAGAACCTTTTATAAATGTAAAGTTACCTTTAGATTTTTTTAAAGAAATACTTCCTGAGATTGCTGTCAACTACGGTGTGCTGTTTATGAACATTGCTGTATCCACTCAAGTTCTGGAGTCTAAATTATATCTAATGAAAGTTTCTCTAGTTTTCCAGTATAAGTTGCTAAAGATCTTTCACTTTGCTATATTAGAATAAATTATAAGGGTAAGTCAGGAGGATTACCCAAACAAAAGACTAGACTATGAGATAAACTTCATTTTATTTAAAAAATATATCAGAGTATGAATATCAGAAAATCTAAATCTAAATGTGCATATACTCCAAGATTTGGGTTGGTTGTACTTAATTTCAAGGTAACTGGCTGCTAAATGTTTGTTAATGCTGGCAGTAACATTGAGACATTTCAGAATGACATTGAGAGAATTAAAAATTTTTCACATTAATCAGATTTATATAATATGCATATCATATGGCCTTTGCTTTTTCATATGAATCAAATTCTTAGTAAAGTGTACATTATATACTTAAATATTAAAATATTTAATTTTTAAAATCTTACAAATGTATAAAGAAAAGCCTTATCTCCAATTGAAATATCAATCTTTATTAATATGGCTTTAAAACTTGTTAACTTTGTATGTTGGTCTCAGTCTGTCAGTAACTAATGTTGTGGTTGGACCGGTCCTCGTAGTTCTTATTATGGTCACAAGATGCCATTTAGCAATAACTGTCAGGAAACTTTGGGAAAAAATGGTTTATTTTAGTGTTATCAGTGGAAGTGGAATTTTTGTAGTGTTGCGAGGAAGATAATTTCTGAGACCCACACAGGAGGATGGGGTACTTGTGGTAAACCTTTCTAGTGAGGTAAAATTAAAGGGGTTCCCCTCCTGACATCCCCATGTCCTATTTCCATCCATCTTGCCATGGGGAAGGTCCAGTCTTTGCCCAAGCAAAAGCCAGTGTCCAGAGTTTCTGGTCTGTATTACAGCACAGCCTAGTCCAGACTGTGACTAGCTTAGCTTGTGTTTCCAGCTGCAGTTTATTGGCTGTGCCTCCTCCTAGAGCCTGTGTGTGGAGTCCACATGGCAATGGGCCATATGGCTACTAGGGCCACACGCTACAGAGA